>QANZ01031100.1:43489-57163 GCA_003254925.1 Chamaecrista fasciculata | reverse complement strand
TGTTGGAGATTGTGCCCTAGGGCCAATCATTTTATAAATATGTTGTCAACATATTTATTAATTTATGGAGATAAATTAATGGTTATCATATTATTAGCATGTTTACTATGATAACAGTCCATGATTAATTCTGAGATAATTAATCTAAATTGTCCCTGGTCGCTCATTCAAGTGGGAAGTTGAAATGAACTAAGATCAGCATGACCTCAGTGCATAGAGATGCACGCACTAGATGCTGGAACGAGAGTCATGGTGCAATTACGTAAGGGGTTACGAGTTGCTGGACTGACCCGGAGAGTCCTACATGGGTTTAGTCATCAGCTTGCCTCTCCTGTACGCCTGTCACGACGCCTTTGACCTGAGGTCATCATTATTCCGGCGTTGCAGTTGTCAGACTTTGGCTTAGTCTAACGTTGCCCGTAGCAAGGCAGCCATAAGGGCTAAGTACGGGTTTGGTTGATTGCCGTGCTGAGCAATGTGGATTGACCAAAAAGGGATTTTGTTCCCCATTAAGTTGGGAGATATCTTACTGGCGCCCTCGATGAGTTTGTCCAAGGAAAGACTGGCCACTCAGTATATTGGGACTTACTCAAGGAGATCGAGAAAGTAAAGGTTTGGATCATGGATGACTTTCCTGTGCCTGATCCATGACCAAGATATCGTAGAACAATAGGGTCGGTGTCAAGGAGGTACTAAGGTTAAATCGGTTTTGGTAAAAACGATAACTCACGTGTTTTGGGTAGTCGTGATGGCTTGCTAGAGTCCGCTCACAACTTGTAGGTCATGGGGATGACCTGCTTCCAACTTCACGTGGGGCCTGCTGGGTCACACACGAGCAGGAACAAAACACCAATTGAAGGGACAGGAGTTAGGGTTAATTCGTGGGTCACTCCGGTGGCACAATTTAAGACACAGAGGAAATGTCTGGGACATTAGGTCTTGTCTTAAATAATTTACAGTTTAAATAATTGTTAAATGATTAATAGAGATTAATTATTTACAATTAAAATATTAGGGAAAAATAAATCAGATAAGGTTCCTAAAAGTTAGGAGATTATTGATATATAAAATTCCCAATATTAATATAGAGGGTGGCGCCTCTTTGTAGGTGATTTTAATTAATAGAAATGTTTTATTAATTTAAATCATGAGTTTGAATTTGAATTTGAAATTCAAGATTTGAATTAAAGATATTGGGGTAATATTTTAATTCAATAAAGAATTTAAATTCAAAATTCAAAATTTGAATTAAAGATATTATGGTAATATTTTAATTCAAAAACATTGGGATAAAATAAATTGGTTATGACTTCCTAAAAGTTAGGAGTTATTTTGATTTATAAAATTCCATAAAAATGAAAGGCATAAGTCGCTTATCATGGTGGGTCCCATTAGAAGATTTGATCTTCCATTTGATTCTCCAAGATAGCAGTTTGAATTTGAATTAAAATATTATGGTAACACTTTAATTAGATATTCAAGTCTTAAAATATGATATTATTGTAATGTCATGATTTTATAATTATAAAATTACCATAATTTTGGTAATTATATAGCTAAAGTCGCCTAGCCCATGTGATGTGTGCGAAACCCTAATTTCATTTGGCAATTCGATTTTCATCCTTGTAGAGAGAGAAAATTTGCCACCCACCCTCTTAGAGAGAGAAGTCGAATTCTTCTATGGAGTTAGAGAGAAATTCGAAGTCTGGGATTCTAGGGTTTTTGAGAGAAGAAAACAAAAGGAGTTTTGTTGTTCTCCTTCATTGTTGTGCCACCTTGCCTTGGATTCAAAGAAGGAGTTCTTGAATTCAACCACTGTAGATTCGATTCCCTTGTTTCTTTGGAGAAAGAAACAGAAGGCTAGCACCTTGTGTTCGGGAAACTGTTCGTGTGGATCACCGGTGGAGGAAGGACGTTGCAAACGGACTTCTCTGACTCGCCTAGTTTAACCAGCCGATTGAAAGCTTGAGGTATAACACTTTTCGTATCTGATTTTAAATTCAACCAGCGGATCTCCGGGGGGGGGAGTCTTGGGCAGCGCATAAAGTTTTTGTTTATACTTTTGCTTCCGCTGCGTGTTTTGCTCCGGGATTTCCCAACATGCACTACCTAAGTTTCACGGATTGGCCAGTGAAAATCCTTTTACTCACTTGAATAATTTGTATCTTCACTGCCGAACCATGAAACCCCTAGCACCAAGCATAGAGGATGTGATGTGGAAAGTATCCCATCTTACACTCAAAGGTAAGGCGCTAGAGTGGTATACTCATCTAGGACCTTATGAGCGGTCAACTTACTTGTCCTGGGAAAATCTTAGAAGGTCGTTTCTCGGTAAATACTTTCCCGAAGCTAAAGCATCTGCCGCTAAACAACAAATCTCAACTTTGGAACAATGAGATAATGAAACGTTACTCGAATACCTAACTAGATACCCGAAACTTTTAGTAAAGTGTCCTACTCACCAGTACACTGAGGAGCAGATAGTGGAATACTTTTGTAGTGGACTTCTAGACGATGAGGCTAATCATATTGATGCCACGTCTAATGGATCAATTACGAAATTGGATGTCGAGACCGCATGGGAGCTAATCAAGGAAGTCGCCCTCAAGCTAGAAAACCAAAGAAGATGTACACGTGCTGTCAAGGGAATAGTAACCAATGAGTCAGACCCGATGATGGAAAAATTGGCATCAGACATGGACAGTCTAGCCATAGTTGTCAAGGAGATCAATGCCAAGTTAGCTACTTCGCCAAGAAAAGTCGCTCTTGTGACCACACCTTGCTCTGTGTGCGATTCATATCAACATGGGAGTAGGGAATGTCCCCATCAACCCGAGGAAGTTTCAGCCATGTATCAACAAGGCCCTAGTCAATTTCCTAGAAGATTTGAAAATAGATTTAGGATTGGAAATTATTTCCAAAACCAAAACTTTAATAACCCAGCTACTCAAAGACAAAACCTATCTTCAACTGAAACTGACACTTAACTCCTCATTAGGGAGTTTGAAGAATCCGAAGCTCGAACTTCGAATAAATTCGATGATTTGGGACAAAGGATCGATCTTCTTTCTAAGGAGATGGAAATCGTGAAAAGGAAGCACGATGATCTTGAACAAGCATTCGTTCGAGCGATCGATGTTAAAGTAAATAACATAAGTGCCCCTAGTAGTTCTAAGGAAGTTCATGCCATTACTACTAGAGAAACCGAACCTATAGAAAACCCTGCTCAAGAAACATTAGTGCAAACCCTAGAAGAGCCTGAGCCTGAAGAGATGTTCATAGAGATCAAGGGTGGAGAAAACTTTAAGGCTATAATTGAAAAGCACCCTAGGTATGCCCAGTTCTTCTTTGGTTTCAATTATAAGAAGGAAAAGGCAGAAATGTTGGGAATTCTAGGCGCCTAACGCAGCGGAAGCAAATATAAATTAAAAACGCGCCAAGTCCTAAAATTCCCGAACGGATCCGCTAGTAGAATTTAAAACTTTTAGATAGTGGTATACCTCACGAGTTTCAATCGGCTAGTTGTACAAGGCGTGTGCAAGGAGCCCACTCTCAGCGTTCTCCCTCTGCCAGTGATCCACACGAACAGTTTCTCGGGCACCAAGGTGCTAGCCTTCCGTTCTTTTCTCCAAAAGAACAAGGGACCAATTGTTGGGAAATCACAGAGGGAGCGCAGCGGAAGGAAAAATTAAAAAAATTAAAACAAACTTAAATATGCTAACTCTGTGATTCCTTCCAGGATCCACTAACTATGTTTATACCAGGAAAGTAAAGATGTTTACCTATTTTCAATTGATGACTTATCGTCTTTGCGAATTTGAGAAGACCACTCCGAGTGTCCTTCCTCTACCGGTGATCCACACGAGCAGTTTGGCAGATGCCTAGGTGCTAGCCTCTTTCACTTCTTCCCAAGTGAATACGGGAACTCTATCTATGATTCTTGAAAAACAAGAACTGTTCTTGATTCACAAGTTTGATTGGGGAGTACTAATATTATCAGGTGCAGATCTAATTTTCTTTTTCAAGAAAATCGACTCACTCTCATAATATTAGGACTAGGCGAATTTTCACTCTCAATGGATGCTCTAGGCGAAATTCTTGGTCTAACCAAGAATTGATGTGTGTTGTGACTTGTGTTTGTGTTAGGCGCCTAGAGCCCTATTTATAGTGTTCTCATTCCTAATCTTAGGGAATCCTAATCCAATTAGTGAATCTCTAAGATATTGGATATCTCAAAATATCTCTTGATTTATAATATTAAACTTAATATTATAATTCAAAAAATAAATAGGTGGCAAATCGAATTTGAGTCTCAAAATCAAATCTTGAGATTAAATCTTTAATGCTCAAATCCTATTGGTTGGAATGAGTCATGAGGAATTTGATTTTATAATTTAAATATTACTTTAATATTACTTACTATAAAATTCGAATTTGCCTATCTCTCAAACTCAAAGTGCAAGATCAAATCTTGCACCCCAAGAAACAAGCTAGGCGCCTTCCTCATGTGTCTTTGGAGGAATTTTATAGCAACCCAAACTCCTTAGGTGGTTATAACTAACTCCTAACAATTTTGAATAAAAATATTACTTTAATATCTTTTAATTCAAATCCCATATCTTTTCAAAAGATATTCTTCTTATCTTTATTTTAATTAATAAAACATTTTCATTAATAAAATTAAGATAATAGAGGCGCCACCCTCATCTCTTGTTTTCCTAATATTGGTGAATTTAATAAATCAATAATTTCCTAACTTTTAGGAAACTTATTTAATTTATTTATTCCCTAATATTTTAAACAAGAATTTAATTGTAAAACTTTTTAACAATTAATTTATATTTAAATTTGTCTAACAAATTTAAATACTATAATCATAGATATTTATCTAAGACAAGATTTAATGTCCTAAGACATTTAACTATGTCCTAAATTGTGTCACCTAAGTGACTCACGAATTAACCCTAATTCGTGTCCCAAAATTAGCATCTTGATCCTGCTCATGTGTGACCCAGCAGGCCTCACGTGAAGTTGGCAGCAAGTCATCTTATGACTCACAAGTCGAGAGCGGACTCTAGCAAGCCATCACGACTACCCAAAACACGCGAGTTATCGCTTTAATGTTTTTAACGATTTAACCTAAATACTACCTTGTCATAATTCCTATTGTCTCACGATATTTTGGTCATGGATCAGGCACGGGAATGTCATCCATAATCCAAACCATAACTTGCTCGATTTCCTGAGTTAGTCCCAATTCCCAGCGTGGCCACGCATTTCTTTGGACAGACTCATCGAGGGCGCCAGTTTAAATATCTCTCATCTTAATGAGGGACAAAATCCCATCTTGGTCAACCACATTCCTTTGCACAGTAATCAACCAAACCCGTACCTAGCCTGTATGGCTACCCTGCTACGGGTAACGTTGGACTAGGCCAAAGTTTGACAACTACAATGCCGGAATAGTCAAGACCTCAGGTCTAAGGCTATCATGACAGGTGTACAGGAGACGCTCGCTTATGACTAAACCCATGCAGGACTCTCCCGGTCGGTCCAGCAATTTGTAACCTTACAAAATTGCACCATGACTCTCGAGAAGCAACTCGTGCATGTATCTCTATACACCGAGGTCATGCTGGTCTTAGTTCATTTACACTCCCACGTGAATGATAGACCAGTGATAATTTTAGATTTAATTATCATATAATTAATCAAGGACGCTATCATAGTAAACACGCTAATAATATGATAAGAACATAATTTATCTATATAAATTAAGCAAAAACATATGTTTAAACAAAACATACAAATAAAATGATTGGCCCTAGGGCACAATCACCATCATCAATCTACAGTGACTTTGACTTCAAGAACTCCTTCTTGAATAAACAAGGTGGCGCAAAAGGAAAGCCCCAACAAGAACTCCTTCTTGTTTTTCCTTCTCTCACAAACCCTAATTTTGGTAACCTCAAATCGAATTTCCTAACTCCTTAGGCAAACTCGATTTTTCCTCTCTCAACTCTTGAGAGCCAAAATTTTCTCTCACATAGAAAGCTAGGTTTTTGAGAATGGCGATTTTCACTTCTCTCTCTACAAGGAGGAAGACAAAAATCACAAATGAGCTCTCACTCATTCTTCACCCTTAGGCGCCTAGCCTAGAGTTTCTTATAATTATATTTAGAGCATTATTATAATTCTAAATTATAATAATATGACTTCATGAATTGAATTTACAATTAAAATATTACCATAATATTTAATTTAAATTCAAATTGTAATCTTAGAGAATCAAATTAGAGATCAAATCTCCCCTAAAGATCCACCAAGATGGCGCCATGCTCCCTTATATTATCTTTGGAATTTTATAAATCAAAAACCTTCCTAACTCTTAAGAAGTCATGATTCTCCAAAGATCCTGAGTTGAGATCTCACCAAATCTATTTGATTCAAATCTTTTGATATCTCCATCAAATCTTTTGAATTCAAATTCATGAATTAAATTAATAAAACAATTTTATTAATCTAAAATGCCAAAAGAGGCGCCACCCTCTCATATATATTGAGAAATTTTATAATTCAATAATTCCCTAACTTTTAGGAATCTTATCTGAATTATTTTTTTCCTAATATTTTAATTGTAAATAATTAATACCCATTAATCATTTAACAATTATTATATTTAAATTTGTCCCACAAATTTAAATACTTCACAACTGTAGATCAATTAAGACAAGACTTAATGTCCCAGACATTTCGCTGTGTCTTAAATTGTGCCACCGGAGTGACCCACGAATTAACCCTAATTCGTGTCCCTTTTAAACGGTGTCCTGATCCTGCTCATGTGTGACCTAGCAGGCCCCACGTGAAGTTGGCAGCAGGCTATCTCCATGACCTACAAGTTGTGAGCGGACTCTAGCAAGCCATCACGACTACCCAAAACACGTGAGTTATCGTTTTTACCAAAACCGACTTAACCTTAGTACCACCTTGTCATAGACCCTATTGTCACATGATATCTTGGTCATGGATTAGGCACAGGAAGGTCATCCATAATCCAAACCACAACTTTCTCGATTTCCTGAGTAACTCCCAAATCCCAGCTTGGCCACGCATTTCCTGGAGAGACTCATCGAGGGCGCCAGTTAGATATCTCTCATTTGATGAGGGACAAAATCCCATCTTGGCCAATCCACATTCCTCAGCACGACAATCAACCAAACCCGTACTTAGCCCTTACGGCTACCCTGCTAGGGCAACGTTAGACTAAGCCAAAGTCTGACAACTGCAACGCCAGAATAATGATGACCTCAGGTCTAAGGCGTCGTGACAGGCGTACAGGAGAGGCAAGCTGATGACTAAACCCATGCAGGACTCTCCGGGTCATGTCCAGCAACTCGTAACCGCTTACGTAATTGCACCATGACTCTCGTTCCAGCATCTAGTGCATGCATCTCTATGCACCGAGGTCATGCTGGTCTTAGTTCATTTTCGTTCCCACGAAAACAATCGACCAGGGAAAAATTTAGATTAATTATCTCATAATTAATCACGGACTGTTATCATAGTAAACATGCTAATAATATGATAACCATTAATTTATCTCCATAAATTAATCAAGATGCTCAAAACATATTTATAAAATGATTGGCCCTAGGGCACAATCTCCAACAGACTCCCACTTGCATTAGGTACAATCATTATGTTGGGAATCCTAGGCGCCAAGGGCAGCGGAAGCAAAAATAAAATTAAATAAAACGCCTAGGTCCTAAGATTCCCGAACGGATNTTATTTTTTTTGGTAAGAATATCAACCACTCGTTATAAAATATAAGAAATAAGGATATTCAAAGTAGAGAGAAAAGTAGGAGGAGAGAGTATTCTTTCATTCAACTCATTTCATCAACTTTACATCAACACCTAAAGCCTCTATTTTTAGGCTAAAGGATCTCTAAGGGAGATGTACCAACTTAATGTACATAATGAAAGGATAGACTCATATTGATGTACACGGGAAACTAAAGATGGTAAACACCATTACAGAGAAAACTTAAAACTTCTATGCATGGAGAATATCAAAAGTCAATTGTGGATATTCACAAACAATATAATTTATAACACCACTTATTTTGTAGATGATCATACAAAATAAAATGTAAGGTATATTACAGAGGGGTACTATATGACTTTGATCCTATTTTTAATTTGTATTGATACTTGACGAATTAGCTGATAAACTAAATTAATAATTTCCTAGAAATTAGAAATGAGAAGGGATAAGGAACCAATTAAAATGGTTAATCTTTCCCATAAGGGAAATCCCTACCGTCAGATCTAAGGTTTGTTCACTCCGTGAAAAGGTTGCATTTAACACATTAATTCTTTCTCCTGTAGAGTTCAGTTCCACTCAGAGAAGAAGCTGATTATCACCTCAAAATGGTGCAGCAGCTGACATATCGTAAGCGCCACAGCTACGCCACCAAATCCAATCAGCATAGGGTTGTCAAAACCCCTGGTATGGATTTTTGTTTCCTATTTTGCACGATTGTTTCTTCCCCAAATCATTATTTCATCATTCTAATTTTTCTATTTGTTTACAAATGATTCTGCGTTTCTTACCCGTATAATTTGTACAAAATGCCTGGTCTCTAAATTTGATTGATAGCTTTTAGCCTCCGATTTCTTACACTTATATTAATTAGGTGTTGCTGCCTAGTCTTTAACTCCTGGGGATGTTTTTCAGGTGGGAAGTTGGTTTATCAGACTACAAAGAAGAGGGCAAGTGGACCTAAGTGCCCTGTTACTGGGAAGAGGATCCAGGGGGTATGCATGACTTCTGAATTATATAACTCGCGTGGTGTTGTTGTATTATATTTGGTGCATAGTGGAGTTTGGTAATCATGCTTTAAGCTTATGGACCTAGTGTTACATTTTGATTGGTGAAGCACTAATTTCTATTTGAACTAGCAGACGAAAAGAGTGATTTAGGCAAGATTGATTATTGAAGTATTATACATGTGTGTTGATGAGAGTTTATGGAAACATTTGATGTCCTCATACTTGAGAACTTAAAGGCTAACATTTATATCCTATATTCCAATCGTTCTCAAAGTCTGATGTGTTATTGATCAGAGTTTGTGGAAACATTTTATGCCATCATACTCATGAAACTAAAGGCTAACATTTATATCTTATATTCCAATCGTTCTCAAAGTTTGACGTGTCTTGTTTTTTTTTTCCTGAATACTGCCTGCTTTTCAATATTTTTTTCCTCTTTACTTATGGCATGTATTACTTGTCAATGAGGGAGAGTTACCTACGTTGGATTTGATCGAATTTACTTTCAGACAAAAGGATGTCGTGTGGGAGGAAGGAGAATCATCTTTTTGTTTTATTGTTATCTGGATATAATAAATGTGGAACCACAGTTTAGAAGAAGACTGATGGATGTTTTTCATTGTCATAAGCAGCTAAACCACTGTTATAGATTTTAATGTTTTGAGTCCCATGACATTATGAACTTATGCTGTAAGTGCTGAACTATTTTGGAGAATGTCAGGATTGTATTTGATACGAATTGTGTTGTGCTATGGCCAACCTTGCATGTTTTAATTTGCCAAACCTCATTTTCCTGCCTCATCCCCACTTTAATATTGTTTTCCCCTTCCTTATTCTTCCTCCTAACGACCTAAAGGTGTTTTTGTTATGCCTTCTTTATATTTAGAAAAGATTATTTCTGTTATTCTTGTATGTTCTTTAATCATATCTTGAACGTTTTAGCCCATCTAATGCGACAGTAATAAAGAACTCAATCATTGAAATATTTATGTTCTCTCTTCCTTCCTCACTGTCTATTTGAAGTTGGTGCTATCTCCTCTTCTGATCTAAACTTAATCCACAGATTCCACACTTGAGACCTGCTGAATACAAGAGGTCTAGATTGTCTAGGAACTGTCGGACAGTCAACCGGGCCTATGGAGGCGTACTATCTGGAGGAGTTGTGAGAGAAAGGTATATTACTAACAAAATCATTATTATGTTTTTGTTTAAATTTTTCGTAAAGTAATGCTTAAGGGTTATGTAATATTTTTGTAGGATAATTCGGGCATTCTTGGTTGAAGAGCAAAAGATTGTGAAAAAGGTATTGAAGATCCAAAAGGCAAAAGAAAAGCAAGCATCCAAGAGTTAACTGATTCAGTCGTCAATGAAGACAAATTCTTTTGGTGATTCATCAACTGATATGCTAGAAATAGCAGTTTTATTTCATTAGGAGCTTACAGAGCCATTGAGAATTGTTGGCTTTCATGTTTCGGAGCTTGCCAGGAGTTCGGAATTAGACGAAACTTGAGTTCTGATTGACTAATCATGCTACAGATGATTGTGGATGTTTTTAACTGTGGAACTCGTGACTGTGCAAGCATGAAAAATACTGATTAATATGATATCTCCATCTCTAACTTTGTTGCTTCATTTCATGGCTTTTATTTTATACATTTTGCATTAGATAGTTCATAACATTTAATAAAATATGTAAGAGAGTTAGTGTTATTAATCTTGATAATTATATTCATGTTGTGAAATATATGGACTAAGGATACTCAAAGAAAGAAAAGTAGGAAGAGAGTAATTCTTGTTATTCAACTGAATTGCTTAGTTACATCAAACCCTAAAGCCTCTATTTATAGGCTAAAGGATATAAAAATGAAAAGATAAGAACATATTCATGTGCATAGAGAAACTAAGGGAAAACTCAAACTTCTAAACAAGGAGAATATCAAGAGACAAATGTGGATATTCACAAACATAATTATTTACAACACTCCCCCTTTAATATTCACGATTTATTGATACGCATTAAAGGCTGCCTCGTTAAAAACCTTACCAGGAAAACCCAGTGGGACAAAACCATGGTGAAGGAAAAAACAGTGCAGCGCGTATCTCCCCCTCATTATTACATCACTGAAGATCTTTTAGTCGGCGCACACCAATTTGATAAACGAGCTTCTCAAATGTTGCAATTGGTAACATCTTAGTGAACAAATCTGCTAAATTATCACTTGAACGAACTTGTTGAACATTAATTTCACCATATTTTTGAAGATCATGAGTAAAGAAGAATTTTGGCGAAATATGTTTAGTTCTGTCGCCTTTGATGTAGCCGTCTTTTAGTTGAGCAATACAAGCGGCATTGTCTTCATACAATATTGTCGGATGCTTCTCATGAGATGACAGACCACACGACAGATGAATATGTTGAGTAATGGATCTCAACCATACACATTCACGACTTGCTTCATGAATTGCAAGTAACTCAACATGATTTGATGAAGTAGCTGTTAAGGTTTGTTTCGTTGAACGCCACATCTATGACATGAACTTTCAGATATCTTTTCATCCTTATTTTCTATTGCCTTTCCCTTGTCTTGTACTTTTCTATCCCCATGACCACTATAGGGCTTAAAGTTATGTCATCCTCGGTCACAATAACCACCGCGACCATGTCCACGACCACGACCACGACCACGACCATAATTATTAAATGTTACCACATTTGCTTCAGGAAATGGGGTAGAGCCGGTCGGGCGAGATTCATGATTTTTCATCAAAAGTTCATTATTTTGTTCAGCCAAAAGGAGACATGATATTAAATCAACATATTTTATAAATCCCCGCTCTCGATACTGCTGCTACAATAACACGTTCGAAGCATGAAATGTGGAGAATGTTTTTTCTAACATATCATCATCAGTAATATTTTCTCCACATAATTTTAATTGAGAGTTGATTTTAAACATTGCAGAATTATATTCACTCACTGATTTAAAACCCTGCNAAACTCTTCCAAATATTTCAATTTAGTACTTAATAATATTTAAAACCCTAAATCCTAAACCCCAAAATCCTTAAAACCCCAAACCCCAAACCCATTCTTATCTCATTATTCTCAATTCCCCCTCTTTTTCATCATTTTCATTCATCTTACTCCCAATTCTTCAAAATAAAATTGTAAAGTGTCCCAAAACTCTTCCAAACATTCCAATTTAATCCTTAAAAATATTAAAAACCCTAAACCCTAAACTCTAACCACTAAACCCCTAAACCCTAAATCCCTGAATTTTTTTTTTTAATTTTCATCTTCAAAATTTAACATAAATCCCTAATTTTTTTAATTCCTAAACTTCCTAAAATTCTTTTTTTTAATCGTCATCTACTTCTTCTCATGTTAAATTTCTTTTCTAATTTTCATCTTCATCCTCTTCTTCCCATTTCCAAAAACATGGAACATCATCATCATCATCTTCATCTCCAATACCCCAAATCTCAGCCTCCAACACACTAAATCGACCCCATTCATCTTCATCTTGCAAAATTTATCTTCATCTACCCAAACTCAGGAGCTTTCTTCCCCAAAAAAAAAAAAAAACCGTACAGGAGCCCACAACTAACCTTCTTCACCTTCTTTCTTCAACCCATGGATTCTCATCGTCATCTCACATCTCACCCTTGAACTAAAAAAATAACTTTCTAAAAAAATTATTCTCGTTCTTTGTCCCACTTTCCACGATGAAATGCCCCAAAAATCCATCGTCTCCACTAAATTCTCTTCACACAGAAATTCGTCGTGGGTGAGGCCGAAGATGAGGAGTTTTGGGGTTGAGAATTGGTGGACGGTGGCGGCGACGGCGGAGAGCTCGCGGGCAATCATGGATTTGGCGGTGTCGTTGGAGGCGGCGGCGTAGTGGAGGAGGGCTTTGGCGATGGAGGTAGGGAGGGGAGCGGCGGAGGATTCGGCGACTGCGGTGGCGGAGGAAGAGGAAGAGGAGGAGAAGGAGTTGGAGAGGAGAGAGAAAGTGAAAATGAAGGTGAAGAAGGTTGGTGTCGTCTCTTGTAGCCTGTAGGGTTTTTTGTGGGAGAAGATGTTGAGAAATCGCCATGCACACAACGCAGCGGAAACGGATATAAAACAAAAATTTTAAACCAAAAACAAGGCACATAGCGATTTCTTTCCCAATAGATCCGCTATATGGATCTGTATCAGTATAGGGACAAGAATTTACCCAAATCGATCGGCTGTTCTTTGCGCTTACGAATGTGAGGAGTCAACTCCGAGTGTGCTCCCTCCACCGGTGATCCACACGAACAGTTTGGTAGATGCCTAGGTGCTAGCCTCGTTCACTTCTCCAAGCGAACCGGGAGCCTTATCTACGGTGTTCTTGGATTCAAGAACACTTCTCAAACTCCAAGATTAGATGACGCCTATGATCAAGAATTTCTTCTTGATCTCACACAACCTTGACTCACAAACCCTAAAACACTTTTAGGTTTATGCGCCACTTTCTCTCTCTAGAAACTAGGGTTGTGTTCTCTCTCTCTCTCTTCACCAAAAGCCAAAATCGAATTTTGCTCTTGTGAATTGGCTAAGGAAAGTCGAAATTCTCAAGGGTCATGAGGCATGTGCTAAGTCGACTTCTAGCTCCATATATATATATAGGGTTTTAGGTTTGATAATTATAATTAGGGTTTCCCAAAATTATACAATTATCAAATTATTAAATTTATGATATTACACTAATATCATAATTTTAGGACTTGAATTCCTAATTATAATATTACCTTAATATTATAATTTGGATCCAAATGCAATCTTGGAGAATCAATTTGGAAGATCAAATCTTCC
>QANZ01031100.1:22235-38395 GCA_003254925.1 Chamaecrista fasciculata | reverse complement strand
CCCCCCCCCCCCCCCCCCCCCAAAAAAAAATTCATTTTCAAGCCAGTGAAATTCTGATATTTAGATTTAAAGGTCACATCAAAGTCGGAATAACTTTAAAGACAATTAACAGAACAGAGTGCTGTAAACTATAGAGACAGTCAAATTTAAGAGATAACAAATTTAGTTCAAAACATCATGACTTAGAGCAAAACCGGTGAGTAGGATGCATCCTAACTATTGTGCATAAATCCGAAGTTGCAAAATCTTAATTTTGTCATCTCAGCTCATGGTTTTAGCAACGTACTTGTATACTAAAAGTGAAGGGAATCCAAACTAGATCTCCAAAGACCAACATGAAGCCCAGTCTCTCAGCAATTATATCCCACCTGCAGAAGACAATTCATGGACTATATCAGATAGGTAATTTTTTTTTGGGGGGTGTTTCCCTTAGGTATTCTCTATTGAAAGCAATCATGTTCGAGGTACTGTTTGGCACTTCTCCCTGCAGTGGGGATTCAAACCTTAGTTCAACATGTAGGAGACTACCCCTTCCACTTGTAGGTAAACTAACTCATATATCAATCACCAAGTGGACATCCTCATCAAAATTTAGTGGATAAGAAGATTGATGGAGGATAAGAGATAAAAGAGTGAGAAACTTTGCAGGACAAAAGGATTGTCTGAAAAAATTAAGAGTTTAATATACAACAAACCTCACAGCTTCACTGAAGAGAACAAGTCAGGCGATATTAACAATAAAATACACTGCATATAAAATAAAATTTCAACAACATAGCAGGATAGAGTTTCAATCGCACTCACACAGACTTTGAACAAGCATTAAGCTTGAAAGATATTTAAAGAAGGATAGATTTCTACAGTGTGCCTCTTTTGGACAGGAACTTTTGCAGATAAAATATATACCTAATGCATCCATACCATCCGCACTCGTTCGTATTAGTTAATTAGCATGAAAGTTAACCATTTCTTAGCCAAGATTCATTTGATCTTCTAAAAGTAGTAAAGACAAAATCACTTAAGAAGCTGAAAACAGCTTTATTCAGTTGGCTCCTGTATTTTCACCCCCAACACCCAACCAAAAAACAAACAAACAAACAAACAAACTTAGAAAGCATAGAACCCAAGATAAAATCTATAAAATCCAATATAATGATGGTGGTAATTGACTTACGTGGATGTCATGTACTCTTCATGTACAAAGTAATCCAGAATGTAGAGCTGAGACAAAAGATGCAGAAATTCACAGATCAGATGCCCAAGGCAATAACTTTTTAATCAAAGAAAATTAGTAGCATGATTTCTAGATTACCGCACAGAATAGCTGGTAGAGGATCATCGATTGGCTCAAAGTACCATCTTCAATGCTCCTTGCAAGAACTGATAAATTGATAAGTAACCAGCCCATCATTCCAGCTCTAACAAAGAAAAATCTGCAAAATGATACTTCCATTAAAAGTATGGCAACATGTGGGAGTGGATTTTATCATCACAGACATTATCCTATGATAAGAATGTTATATGTTGTCTTAAAACCCACAATCGTCTTTTCTTACTCATGTTTTTATTACTTGCATTTAGTACTATTAAGCGCAACTCTCTAAACATACATGCATCTATTCACACTTTTCTGAAGGTATGCTGTAAGGGACCAGTGTTACACAGCAAGTTGGGTGTGGAAATGGGGGACATATCGAGGTGCCAATGCATCTTGCAGGACAATCATAGACAATAATTCCATATAAATATAGATAATAAAATGACAAATAATTAAAATTAGTTTTTCTTTTAATAATCAATAAGGTATATTTAAAAAGAAATGTCTATCATATGGGTTCAGGGAAAATGTCATTAATGACATCTCTCAAGTTACTAATACACATCTGAACAAGTGAGGAAAAATAATGAATGAATCACATACTTGAGGTCAACACCCATAAAATGAGGATTCAGCTGTATTCCGAACCACCTATTAAATTAGAATAAAAAAAAATTAAAAAAAATATTGATCATGACAATACAATTGCACAAGGGAATGCAGCACTCGGAACTTTGTCCCAATAGACAGAAGGGTGGCTCTATAAGAGTTAGTTTAATAAATTAACAATTATAAGTACAGAATAAATTACCCTCCATATCTAATTTTACAGCTAAAAATGTATGCTTCATATTCCAAAATTAAATTTTGAAACCTCATTATTCATACCATTAATCACAACTGAGGGTCAATAAATACAATATATTAATATTTACATTCGTAACTCAAGGTTAAGGAGAATCAAGTAGTACCAGATGGACCAAATCAATAGAAAATACTATTTAGACTGCAATATTACATTCTTAAACCTAGAGGCATGTTCCAATCATTGGGACTAATTATCATTTTGCATGTCATGCATCTGCATTTGTGTTTCATAGCTTCCCACCATTCCTAACTCTTGCTCTATCCACCCTTGAGATTCATGGAAACAACAGTTTTTTAGGTTCATTTAATATAAACATGTAAACAACACAAACATGTGTCTTCTAATGGATTAGAGTTGTTGACAAGAAATACATAAAACATTACATGCAAATTAAGAACTATACTAAGTTCATCATCTAAAACCATCCTAACTCAAGCAGTCATTAATTTAAGCAACCTTGAACGTACCAATCATCTATTATGTTTCCACTGATATGAGGTTTTAGGGATGAACCTCTACTTTTTGATTTGCAACCAACAAAATAGAGTACCAGGGTCACCTAACAGGCATATGGAAGAAATGAACAAACACGTTAGCTGATAAGATGGCACAAATATTATATTGCTGTACAAAATAATAAGAACAGAGAGGTGAAACTTCACATGAACTATCATTTGTGAAAATTGTAGAGATAATAACACTACTACGATTATGAAATATTAAAACTCAACACTTAAAATCTGCAGTGAGTCATGATTGAAGGAGATTCTAATATTGGAAAGCGAAATCAAATCATAGTGAATGAATTCAATGAATACTGAAGATTTACATACAAGAAAACTGAAGATAAAAGTTGTGGAAAGCAGCTCAGGTCCTCTATCTGATATGGCCTGCAAAATTTGCCACAATAAAATGCCCAATAAGAGAAAACTAAAATCGGTGGTGGCCCCAAGACTTTCATTCTTCACAAATAATCATAGAGGAAGACAAAACCGCAATAGGCTGAGAATACATACAGTAGGTGATACGAAACCCGTTTTAGCACTGATCCCAAGAAGTGCAACCAACAGAAGAAGTGAGAGGAGACCTGAGAAATACTAAAACGAAGTTATACAGTGAATACATGCTCTGTTAACTTTTACTGTCACGATTTCATGAACTGACCATTGCAGCGATAGTGAAGACGAGATCCATCCGCCAATATAACCCCAGGAACAACTTTTCCAGGCAAAATGGGTCCAGCAATCGCCAAGTAAGTAAAGAATCCCACTAGTAAAGCAACCTAGCTCAGACAAAAGAGAACGGAAATTTCACATTATATTCATATAATCGGAATGCAGGAGACTTAATTGATGAATGGGATACTAACGGAGTTCCAAGATGGAGTCAGAGCGTGAAGTATAAAACCCAGATCCATCTCTGCCTCTCTCACTTTCAAATGTGTAGTTACTTTGACTTCAGTACTTCAGGTGCTATGCTACTTCAAATGCAGAAATGGCTTAACAGTCCATGTGGTGTGGTGTGTCGAATCCTTGGTGTATTGATTCCTGCATGACTGAAATCAAATTAATCCTTGAGAGGAATCCATTGTTTTCTGTAAGTTGGATTAGAAGGTCCGCAAACAAAGTTGCTGAAATTGTCGCCAATTTAGCGTTGAAGGGTACTTTACCTCCTTACATGGACCTCGTTATCTCCCATAACTCTGCTTTTTTTTTTTTTTTTGATCTAGCATAACTCTGCTTGTTAGTTTGCCTACTTGTCCTCCCTTGTGTCTTGGGCCTTTCTTTGAGCCCATCGTTTCTTTGTTTTGCTGTTTGTAAGACCAAAAAAAAATTAACTACTCTTTATTCATAAAAAAAAATTGTTGAATTTTTTCCTAATTTTAAAAAATAAACTTTTACAATTCAACTATTTTTTTTTTTAAAAAAAAAAAACTAATTAGAACTACACTAGTAAACTATAGGCTGAAGCCAACATCAAGAGGGCTGCAGAATCCTCTAAGAAATGGCTTGTTTCCAGAAAAAAGTGCAAAACTAGTTTTTATATTTTTGGCCAAAGAAGGCAAAACTAGTTACTCCTCCAAAGACAGGTAAATTGATTAACGTTTGACATGTTATCTATTTCTTGCATTAAATCAATCTTCAAAGTTTTATCTTCTTTCTTTTCAGACTTGAAGTCTTTCCTGCTTCGTTTGGTTCAAAGCTAGAGAAATCAGATGAAAAGTAGATTGCGTGACGGATATATATATATATATATATGTATATATGTAATGGGGGCCGTACTAGTAGTACCTTGTGTCCCATTTGTATGTTGGATATCTGTGTGTGCTGCATTGCATGTTGCCTTGGGGTTGAGAGAAAAGAATGTCGTAGATATTAGAGATGTTAATGAATATAAATTATGTAATTTCAATCATTTAGTGGAGGAGGTTGGTGAACATCATCTATTATTATTTGGATGAAAGTGGGTTTAAAAAAGGCTCATGTTGTACAGCTAGTTTGGTGATTTCGGTGTCCAAGGGTTGAATATCCAGCTTGAGCTTCGTCAGATATGAAAGTGCAAAGCTGCTTGGTTTGCACTTGTTGGTTGGTCGTTGTGTTAATAGTTTACCATTGACCTACAGTGTAGTTATATTAAAACGGGACATTTTTTTGGGATACAAGGCAATGTGTCTTTATTAAAACCTATCTAGTTGATCCATTGCTGGAATGAGTTAAACATTAACAGCAAGTTCATGTAATCATTTGGCAATACTGAGTCAATTCCCGCTAGTTTTCGTCCGACTGTATTAATAGGGCATAGTCTATGAAATTATATTTTTCCCGTGTTAATCTCGGTAAAACGCCAACACAAAAGTAGTGTGAATGTTGAAAAGGTGCCAGCCAGAAAATCTTATAAATCAGATGAAAAAGGATGACGAACTGAGGATAAAGTAAATCAGTAACGAAGAATAAAAGTTTGTTAAATAAAAGCATAGTAAGCGATGGATGGATGGTGCTAATGCCTCTGATACAGAGATGAATCAATATAGCAGATATTACAAGTTCCCTACTTCATATTAACTTCACCTTTGTTCCATCGAAAAACATTTATGTGACACCGACTTAAGTATCCACACTGAACCCATCAAACATTTTTCCAGATTTTTGGATCTGAATTACCAAAAACTGAAATTTATCTATCCAGCTATCTTTCAAGGAGCGCACATAAAGATTTAAAACCGCAAAATTATGAATATTACAAACTATCATAACTAGGCAATAAACGATTAGGAAGAGGACACTAACAAGAAACTTAAACCGACTTACTGGAGGGGAAAGCAACATAGACCAGAATACTCGCCCAACAGATACTACCAATTTTGTTATCTTTCCCCTTCTTCAGTGCTGTTACCAAGCTACCACTATATCTGATGGTCATCATATTCACTTCCGTTCTGTGCAGAACCCTGTTGATTTTCGTCATTGTCATTCCTATCGTTCTTGTTGCCAGATTCTCCAACTTCCTTCTCTCTGTTCCATTGCTCAATTTTAGCTCTTCTTTCTGCACTACTTTCTCTGACTGGACTTCTATCCCTACCCATTGGACTTCTACTACGATTGCTTCTTCTTCGAGGACTACGGCTCCTGGGCAGCCTGCTCCTACCTTGGTGGCCATGATGTCTGTCAGAATCTCTTCTGCTAGAACTACGTCCAGAATGAGAACGGTCATCATGATTCCGATGCCTGGGAGGGCTCCGGCTTCTGCTTCCACCACTACTATGCCACCGCCTGTTTCTCCCAAATAATCGCTTTCTCAACTCCCTAAAATTAGAACAGCAGGGTGTAATTCAAGAGCCAAAGGTTAATGCAAGTACACAAATGTTTGAAAAGAAATGTGCAATGCTGAAAAGTCAACCTGCTAATCTTCTTCAGGTGCATAAAGTTGCAATAGCCACCTCGATTGCATACATTCTCCTCATACTGTCTACAAGTTGCTTCTCGAAAATCCGTCACAGGAGAGAAATCAACAATGATTGGTCGCCCTATTGGTGTCAATAAGAACAAAAAGTTTAATAACAATCATTGAGTGTTTGGGGGAGGGGATTGTCTTAATGAAGGCCCCGATCAATAACAAAGAGCTCAGAATTTCATTTTTCAGGATGAAATGTGATTCAACTGCAGCAATAATTATCAGGGTATGCTTATTTACAGGTTAAGTATCTACAAGTATGAACTATACAAAAACTCAAGTGAAACAAAACACAATTCACATGCTAGGAACAGCTATATCATATCATTAACCCCATCTCACAACTATATGACAGATAAAATAAAGAGGAAAGGAGATAACGAAGAGAGGAAAAAGGGGGCTTTGTTTTTCAGCGGGGGTGGGAGGCGCACGAAACACTTTTAACATGTAACCTAAACTAATACTAAACACCGCTTCACTAAAAAGGTTCAGTGTCAGATGCAAGAATATTAATATATAGAAATTAAGCAGAACCCCAACAGAGACAGAAAAATAGATGAACCTTGGGTAGAGGCATATAGAAGTTCAAAGCATTCTTAAGATATGTGACTGACATAATTCTCCAAGACAATAGATGCAGTACCAATTCTCTCCTATCCAGTCTAACTTGCAAAAGTAGTAGACAAGACATTTTCACTCTTCAGCTACTAAGAAAACAAGGAAAATACAATTGAAAACCCTATAGCACCAAAAAAGCCCTTTATGGAAATTAAGACCCAGAAGGGAAGAGGTAGTCTATCAAATTCACCTTTACCTTTCTTCTTAGTCCTGATGATTATCACCGTACATTAACTTAAACGTCCAACATCCCAAATCCCAATCAAGTAAAGTCCCAATCAATAGCTAGGGATAAAATTATATTTTGCCCAAAAAAAATCAAGATGTACTGAAAGATGTATCCAAGTCACAGAATTAAGATCCTAAAATACACATAAAAAGGATTCTTTGGGGGATGTTATATATCAGAGCAACAGACCAAACCAATTCAAAGGTATTAGTTCTAGCAACACGGGCCAGTTGAACAAGAAAACACAAAGGGGGGAGGGGGTGAATCTGGCTACTAACCAGAATAAAATCTCCCAGTCAGGTTCATTAGCGCATTAGCAGCATGGTCTTCCTCTTTAAACTGAACGTATACGTTACCAACCTGACCAACACAACCAAGAGTGTCACATAATTGAACGAAAAAAAATAAAGGAAGACAGAAATACGCCTAACAAAAGATATGTATACCATGTGATCAGCCAAATTATCACAAATGTTCAAGCTCTGAATTTCTCCATACTTGCTTAGCTCCTCAAACAGATCTTCGTAGAAATCCTGCACTAACACGTTAAAATTTAAAATTTAATCTAACCTAGACGAAACAAAAATTAAAATCAGGGAAAAGAAACATCAAAATCCAACTAGCGAGAGAGAAAAGTGAAATTCGAACCTCGAAGTGAGTTTGGACCTTGTCGGGGTCAAGTGCTTGTCCTTGATTAGGGTCTACAACGGGGGTGATCATATCAGGCCTTTGGTACATGTTGGAGAGAAGGAGAGTAGGGCTAATGGTAGGCTTAGTATGAAGTCTGGAGCAGCGGTCGCCATGTCTGCAAGCTCCGATCTTGAAGTAAAATGGACAGTTCACCCTGTCCTTTTCTGTACCGAAAATGGATGCCAAATGCTCCGCCATAACCGACCAAACTCAAAGAAGAGATATATTAAGACGAAGTCAATAAAAATCCTCTTCTTCTACCTCGCTTGGGTCGTGCGAGTTCCACAATCTCCGTCTTGTTTTAGCCTTTAGGGTTTGGTTCCAACACCCTAATGCAGCTCAATGTTCTCCAACATACCCATTTAAATCTTTTTATACTGTGTCGAACTTGGATATCTAATTTATACTTTTGGTCAAAACCTCAAATTGATCTCAAATATATGGTAAAAATTTTAGATTCATCTTAAATGTTTCATTTATTTTAGATTAGTCCTATATATTTTTACAATTTATCAAATTGATCTCAAACTATTGAATGTGATCGTATCTCACTCGTTTTAAGTTTGAATGTATCAAATCTAGAGTTATAAGTTTTTGACGAGTACTTTTTATTCTCAACAAACAAGATCAAATTAAGTTTTGAAATTGGATATTTTGTTCCACGATCAGAAAAACGAGGTTGGTAAAATTTCTCTTGTTGTAAATTTGACTACGACAACTTTATAATTATGTATTAACTTTTGAAGAGTTTTTTTTGTCCGATTGAAACTGTTAGCAAATAAACTCAAATCTACCTCCGAAAGTAAGTTTGCGACTATAATTATAGAATTTTTCACTTTTGGTTTCAAACCTACTTTCGGTGCACAATTTGAGTTCGTTTGCTGGCGGTTTCAACTTATCATAGAAAGAACTTTTCAAGAGTTAACACATAATTCTAAAATCGTCGTATTTGGACTTGAAATAAGAGAGATGTGACAAATTTTGAGCGATTAAATTTGACCTCATTTGTCGACGATGCCAACTGAATAGAGAAAATATTCGTCAAAAGTAATTCGTCGCATTTGAACTTGAAATAAGAGATATATAATCACATCCAGTAATTTGAAACCAATTATTTGAAAAATTATGGAAACATGTATGACTAATATGAAACAAATGTGATATTTATGACTAGTTTAAAATTTGTATTATATATTTGGAACTAATATGAGATTTTGACCTATATTTTAAATTGACAACAATAACCATAATCCTAAAATTTTAAATAAAAAATAATAAATCAAATAATTAAAAATGGAATTAAAAAATAAATGATAATAAGAAAAAGAATAAATTCATAATTTATCGTGAAAAAGTCACCAAGTTGATAATTTAGCCATTGAGATGTTGAAAGACACAATTTAAATCTTAAAAGAATCATACGGTATATTTATTAGTATTTGAAAAAAAAAATCATATATTCTTTATTAAAAAAATGACATAAATATATTTATGTCTTTTCTTTTACTAGAAATAAATTTGTTCATAAGCTAAATAATATTCATGCCGTATGATTTTTTTTTTTTTGCCAAAGTATGATTTTATTTTTAGGGATTCATGCCGTATGATTTTATTTTTAGGGGCCAAATTTATCGCTTATGAACAATTTGAATATTTGGCCCCTAAAAATTTATCATTAGTTCATAACAACAATCGTAAAAAAGAAAAACGAAATCCATGATATAAATCACCAACAAAAAGTTATAATAAAAAGATAAAAAGTAAATGCTAGGAACAAAATGGGTACATGCACTAAAAAGTGTTTGGTGCAGTGGTAGGCGAGCTGTACCCCAAGTTGAGGGATCTGAGTTAGAGCCTTAGAGTCGACATTTGTTGGGAGGGCTTTAACTATTCGCTTCCCGTCCCGAATGGGATTAGTCTTTGTCTAAACCCTAACACGGATAGGTGGGGGACACCTATGGTATTTACCCAAAAAAAAAAATGGTTTCATGCTCGTATATCTAATTCCATTATTTTCGTAATTATGTTAGACATTTTCGTTCAGTTTTACGACTTTTGCATTTACAAAATGTACAATACTTGCAATCAAGCAATAATTGTGATAAACGATGTTCAGCAATATGGTCTGAACATATAATTTAATTGTGCTTACGTTTCCAATAACGCAGGTTTGCCCGAGAGGTTAAGGGGGAAGACTTAAGATCTTCTGCACATAAGTGCGCGTGGGTTCGAACCCCACAGCCTGCAATATCATCTTGAAGTTTTTGTTTACGTTTTGTGCTGTTCAAAGTGTAACTTTGATTACTAAATACAATACATTAACACAAGCCACTATCTCATTATCCCAAAATATGATTAACTTTGTTTAAATCAAGATAACTTCCGAGCTTTCATAGTTCAAACTATTGCTGCTGGTATCTTTGTAGGTACTAGGTAGCTCACAATAAAAGATGATTGACTGATTGAGTGCACCGGAAGCACTGGTCAGAGGTTGCCATCAATAAAGCACCATCACATTCATTGGGATCAAAAAGCAGTAACAATGTTTTTAAAGGGATACTTACCCCATAGCCATGAAGCAGATAACAATCATTTGGTGAATATATTATACGACTCTTAATCACCTTTTATAAGACTTGATTAAGTTTAACAATTGGAAAGAGGAAAATTAAAGCTACATAAATGTTTTAAATTCATGACGAAACTAGAATTTTATTCATTTCTTTTAAAAAATTATTTAGTTCTCACTTTTTCTGTCAATTTTTATTTTTATCTTTAAAGTTTATTTACTCTTTAATTTCATTCTCAAAATGTCATATTTAAATTATTTTTTGTATTAATTTCATCTAATAAATTAACAATAAACTTTACATAAATTTTCACATAAAATAAAATTCTAATTGTAAACAAACTTTGAAAAACGAAATTAAAATTAGAGGAAACCTACTATTTGGTCCCTCTTTTTTCACACTTTTAACTATTTGGTCCCTGCATTTTGGAAATAGACTATTTAGTCCCTCAAAAATTAGAAATGTCAACTTGTTAGTCCCTCATTTATCATAATTGTCAACTATTTAGTCTCTCGTTTATCATAATCATCAAGATGTTAAATGCTTACATGACATCGTTAAATGCCACTTTAGCATGTTAATCACCTAAACCAATCGAACCGGACTAATAATTACAATAAAACCGACCTAAAATTGAGTCAGACCCAAATATTTATATTACACGTGAAGCTTCCAAATAGTATAAACTATTGAATTATTCTCAAATTTCAAACACTAAGCGATTCTAAATAGTTAAATATGTGACATTTAACGTGTTACATGTGCACTTAATGACCAGACTATCAGTGTTGGTAACGGAGATTGGCTACAGGGACTAACGAGCTGACATTTCTAATTTTTTAGGGACCAAATAGTCTATTTCAAAAATACAAGGACCAAATAATTGAAACTGTGAAAAAAGAAAGACCAAATAGTAGGTTTCCTCTTAAAATTAATACAACGCTTGAAAAAAGAAATCTTTTGCTTTTCCAGAAAACTTGTACGATTTGGCAGTGTTTTGGTGAAAAGTATTGTCGTGTTCCATACTTGTTAACATCCGCCGTAACAAGGGGAAGAGAATTCTAATGCAGGCAACAAAAACCGACCCCGACAATAAACATTAAACATCGTTAACCATATCTTAAATAAGCCAAAATACAGTCATTAAGCTGTGAATCTCAAAATTCAAGGATTATTTGCAAAAAGATTATCTCAACAAAACTAGAGTTCTAACTATATAACTTATTCATCACGCAACTGAAAACCCGCTAGCAAATCTCGTTGCCCAAACTCATTTCCCATATTGAAATCTTTAGTAGGGCTCAACGGGCGTGCGGAAGTTTGCCCCAGCATACACGGCTTCAGAACCAAGCTCCTCCTCAATTCTCAACAGCTGCCAAGACAAAAGGTAAACTCAACATTTAGAAGGAAAAACAAAACAACTACTAAAAGAGACCTACACGGAGCTAATATTCCAGAGGCAACTGAACAACACCAACCTGATTATATTTGGCAAGACGCTCTGACCTGCATGGAGCTCCTGTCTTAATTTGACCCTGATTAATAGCAAATCATGGAAAATTGGTTAACTTGAATGTTTTGGACAAAGGCCCCTTCAAGTGGCCACTAGCACAAAATTTCACTGATGAAATGAGATATTACCGTAGACAAACCAACAGAAAGATCAGCAATGAAAGTATCCTCGGTCTCTCCACTGCAACCAAAACATAAAGACGGTCTCAGCAACTACAGCAATATTGGCTTGTTAACAGAATACATAGCCACTAAATTTCATTAATGTTATTTGTATTTGAATGAAGACCACAAACCTCCTGTGGCTGGCCATTACACCCCAACCAGCCCTCTTGGACATCCTAACAGCTTCAATGCTCTCAGTCACAGATCCAATTTGATTAACCTGTTCCAGAATAATGTCAGGCAGAGGTGTATGAAGGATACTAGTGCACCAATTCCTCAAAAACATGAAAAGTAGAACAGTACCTTGAGCAAAAGAGCATTGCATGCTTTTCCGTCAATTGCCTTCTGAACCCTCTGTAAAGAGAATGTGAAACGCAATCAGTCAGTGAGGTCCTTATATTTAAGAGTCAACGCCACAAAAAAAATAATTTAAATGGAGAAAAGAAAATAAGATAGTTCAGTCCAGTTCAGCAGGTGCTAACCTTTGGGTTGGTAACCAAGAGATCATCACCAACAATTTGAACTTTGTCTCCGACCTCACCAGTTAGCTTGGCATAGTGCTCCCAGTCATCTTGGTCAAAAGGATCTTCAATTGAAACAATGGGGTACTCTGTCACAAATGACTTGTAGAGATCTTTCAGGGCATCTCCAGATATCTTCTGTGAGCCATCATTGTTCTGCAAGTCATGAAAGTATTAATTGGTACCCAAGCACATACTTTAACACATGTCTACAAAGGAATAAGATTAAACCATATGTTATAAAAATAAGAATCTTCCAACAGGAACTATTTCGATGTGAGAATTAATTGTTAATTATTTTTTCACTTTATGAACAGTTAGATATGCAAATTAAAAATACCAAGCAGGAGAAAGATGAGAAAACAGAGATTTGTTTTCCCTCCCAAAAATTAAAAAATACGATGATGCAAAACAAGAAAACCTTTAGGGCACAAAACAGCAACTTGAAACATCAAGGACTGAAATATTTAAATAACTTCAGGTTTAACATTCTATTATTACTGCATCACTCAGATGAAGCACTCAAACCATCGAAGCAGCCATTAGCTTACAACATGGATTGCAAAAACTAACAATCTGGATATTAAGGTTCTTAAATCAGAGAAGAGTGTGAGGCTGTGAGCAGAATTAAATTGAATTTGAACCAACCCATTAACTAAGAGTTTATGTATTACAGTGAGTCACCTCTTCCTTGAAGTTCAAGTCGTATGTTTTGTCTGATTTGTAAAATTCAGAAGCAGCAACATCCATTCCAATGACAACCTAAGAACATACAGAAAATTGTCAAATATTAGATGATGCTATTAAATAAGTTCAAAGAACCATAAACGGGATTATAGTAGAGGAATAAGAAAACTAACTTTTCCTGTGTAGCCAGCTTTGGCAATGGCAGTTTTCAGCAACTCCAGACCTTCCTTGTTCTCCTGAACACTTGAGCAACTAATCAGTAAACGACCAAAAACAGGGATAATAAATTTATGCATCAATGACACATGGAGGTTGTAGTTATATAGACCTGAATGTTTGGAGCAAAGCCACCTTCGTCACCAACATTTACTGCATCCTGGCCATACTTCTTCTTAATCACAGCCTGAAATGACATAATTTAAATGTCATTATTTACCAAGTTAAAACGCAGCAGTAAAAAATCACATTTCAGATGGAAAATTAACAGGCATAAAAGTGGATATAATTTAGACAGTGCGACAGAAAACAAAAAAGAACACAATCCACAGTTTATATTGTACATAGCAACAGAACCATCGTAGGGTTGAATACCAAAGATTGAACTCTTTCATAAGTATATAATAAATTAAGTATTCATTAAGCTATATTGACAAAACAATCAAAGCATATAGGAATGAGTTGGACACATTTGGGGGAGGCAAACAAATGTCAAATCAACAAACCTTCAAATGGTGATATACTTCAACACCCATCTTCATCGCTTCCTTGAAAGAGGATGCTCCCACAGGAAGAATCATGAATTCCTGCATAAACACATGAATCAGACAAGACAATCATAGGATGTAAACTCCTCTTGCTCACTCAAACACGGAAAAAAAAAGAGAGAAGGAACGGTCTTAGATAGCATGCCTGCATGGCAAGTTTGTTTCCTGCATGTGATCCACCGTTAATGACATTGAAAGAGGGAACAGGCAAGACCAACTTCTTGTTACCCGCAAGATTTGCAATATGCTGTGCATCAAAACACATGGCAAAATCGGAGTCAGGTATAAAAATACACATAATCACTACATGGCCCTGCCACACAAAAAAGGTGGGCCTGATTTTTAAGTGTTTTCTTCCCATGTCTACCGGTTAGCTAATCCATAAAAAAATTTAAAAACAATATATATATATATATATATATCTGCACAAGGTACTACCTCCTTTGCAAAGGTTGAATAACAAAATATTTCAATTACAGATCCAATAGTATATTTTACTAACGATAGTATAATCACAGTCCAAGTGTTATACACCTTGTAAAGAGGGATCTTCAAGACACTAGCACCAGCTTTGCAGACAGCAAGAGACACCGCCAGTATGGCATTTGCTCCAAGCTAAAACAATGGAAAGATGCTTTAGGATGTGATATAAATTATATTAGAAATGCAAAATAACAACTACAATCTGCTAAGCACCTTTTGCTTGCACCAACCCCATTCATTAACAGTTCCATCAAGTTGTTGAACCATGTGATTATCAATAGCTGTCTGCTGAGTTGGGTCCTGTTCAGAGTCAAAGCAACCGTACCATAAGAATCCAACCATAACAGTTTTCGCTACATTGAAATCCAGTATCAATTGCATAGTAAATGACCACTTAAGTTACGAATAGAAAGTAATTCAACCAACCTTGCCAATCAATGCAGGGGCAATAATTTTGTTCACATTGTCAACTGCCTACGAGTGGGCAATGAAAAAAAAAATCAAGTGAGCATGATTAACATATAGAGATATCAACAGGGGAACTTATTTTATCAGAGAGTTCGTATAGAGAACGATAATCACCTTGGATACACCTTTTCCGAGGTAGTCAGATCCTCCATCTCTCAATTCAAGAGCCTCATAGATCCCTAAAATAAATTGCACATTTCCATGGGAATAAGCAAAATACCATCAAAATTAAATGTCGCCGAGTGACAAAATAGTGTTTGAGTAGCGAGAGTTTGATGTAAAAAAAATTAAGGGAAAAATACACAAAAAAACATTTCCAAGTTTCCAACATCACAGATCAGTTAAAATGACCGGTAAAAAAATATTGCTATACTACGGGACGGAAAGAAAAACATATGCAGACAAATAAGTAAGAACCTACCAGTGGAAGCGCCGCTAGGAACAGCAGCTCTAGCAAAAGTACCATCGGAGCATGTCAAATCTACCTACAGTAATCAACATAAAATCATCGACGGTGTAAGAAACATTTCTAACGATCTATGCCTCAAGATATTCAAAGAAAACGACGGTCGACGAACAGATCGGATGCCTAGAAATGATCGAAATTGAAGAAGATAGACAAAAGATTGAAGATCGGGAAGAACTTAAACCTCGACGGTGGGATTGCCACGGCTGTCGAAGATCTGCCTTGCGAAGATTTTTGTGATGGTAGCCATAGATCTCGAGTGAGTGAGAGGATCCGAAGTAGCTAGTAGATAGCAGCGAAGTATACGAGGGGAAAAATAACAGAGAACACGGTTAAGGGAGGACGCTATTTATAACCGGATTAAGGGTTCTAGACCCAGCGATTAGGTTTAAAGTGCACTAACCAGATTTTGCTTCGCTGTATTTAACTTTTTATTGAAAGAATACTAAATTATCAGCGGCAATAGCTATTAGTTTTTTTCCCCTGTTTAACTAGGGAAAACAGGGGGCCATTGTGTTGAATTTTTTTTCTTGAAATTGTTTTGTTGAAACAGTATTGTTAACTAAAAATAAAATTGTTCAGATTAAACTTCTTTTAAAAACATGTCAAAATATGCTTCTTTTCGTAAGCTATATTTTCTACTTGTTTTAAAAAATACTTGTAAGAACTGATAAAAATTTCAGAAATTATTCTTATACTTTCAGGTGAAATTATCATTCATTACTTTTTACTTACTAAATTTGTCTTCCAATTAAGTCATTCAATAAAATGTTCACTTTCTTTCTCGTAATGTCTTTTAATATTACTCTGGAAATTAATAATTAAATTCAAAGCTCAACCAATTTATGAA
>QANZ01031100.1:0-15623 GCA_003254925.1 Chamaecrista fasciculata | reverse complement strand
CTATATATCTTGTCGTGTTAATAGAAATTGTAGAAAAGGACTACATAATTTTACAATATCACAACCAAAAAAAAAAGTTTGAAACTAAAAGATTTATCCAAATTTATATACTCATGTCATAAAAATAGTTTTTCATACTTCTCTTACAAAATTTTCTTTTTTCTAAAGATTGACATGTCATCTTAATATTTTATTATATCAAACAAAAATAAAACTTAAAATTACCATCGCGTTCACCTACAATCCATTAGCTTGGTCAAGGCAAACGGTCTTTTAAATACTCACATGATATCATTAACCCGTGAGACAGTTAGACTTAAAGCAAATGTAAAATTTTACAAATCAAAACAAAAGAAAAAGTAATTTTATAATCAAAATAAAACTAATCTCATAATTAATCCATAATATTAGAGACATGATAGAATTATTCAGCTCAGAAATAATGAATCCTTCGGTTTCACCGTTTGAGGCAACGATGTGAGCATGAAAGTGTATAAAAGTTAAAACTGGAACACTAGAAAACACAGTCGTCATTGTTGTATTTTCCATTTTTCCTTCGAAGGATCCGCCCAGATCTGAGGCCCATGAAATGTCCAAATCCGACCCGGGTCCAGAATCGCCGAAAAGGCAAAATTAGGTAATTGGTATTACTCTTTTACAACAGTTGAACGTGTCCCCTCAGTCTCTCACTAGACACTATCTCTACCAGAAAAATCTCTTGTGAAGTTGTGATACTCGGAACTTGCAACAATGGCCGCATCTCTCTCATTCTCAAGGCTCCTCTCCACCACCGCCACCGCCACTGCCACCACCGCCACCTCTCGCTTCCCTCCGAAATCCTTCTCCTCCACACTTTCTTCTAGATTCTCTCTTTCTCCTCTATCCCTCAAATTCAACCACCGCCGTCCTAATTCCCTCACATTCTCAACTCCCATCGCTACCAAATCCACCATTTCCGCCACCATCGCCGTAGGCGACAAGCTCCCCGAAGCCACCTTATCCTACCTCGACGCCGCCGGCGAGGTCCAGACCACCACCGTCTCCGACCTCACCAAGGGAAAGAAGGCCATATTCTTCGCCGTCCCCGGCGCCTTCACTCCAACCTGTTCCCAGAAACACGTGCCAGGGTTTGTCGAGAAGTCCGCCGAGCTCAAATCGAAAGGCGTCGACACAATCGCCTGCATTTCGGTCAACGACGTCTTCGTGATGAAGGCTTGGAAGGAGGACTTGAAGGTTAAGGACGAGGTGCTTCTGTTGTCTGATGGCAACGGGACTTTCACCAAGGCGATTGGCTGCGAGCTCGATTTGAGCGATAAGCCTGTTGGATTGGGCGTGAGATCCAGGCGATACGCACTTTTGGCTGAGGATGGTGTTGTCAAGGTCTTGAACTTGGAGGAAGGTGGAGCATTCACATTCAGCAGTGCAGAGGATTTGCTGAAAGTGGTCTAATTTCTATTTTTGTGGTGAGCTAGGTCCTTTCTTCCTTCTTTCCCAATTTTGAGGGTTTCTTTGTTTCCCGATGTGAATTTCTATTTGGCTCAGTGAATGAACCTTGATATTGTGAATGGACAAACCCTGGGTTAGTCTTGTCATGAATAATAACGATAAGAAATTGTTGGGATTTGTTATGATTTGGTTACATGATTCCGTGGTGAATTATACTTACATCTACGTAACAGGAAGCAAAAGAAAAAAAAGTAGGAGATATAGATTCATATACTATGAATATGATCTTACTTTATTCGTCAGATTAAATTTCACTGATCGACAATCTTTCCTATCTACGGAGTACGTAGCCAATACCCTGGTATTTCTATAATCCTGTCTTATCAATGCAATTCGTCTTCATAAGCACTGGTTACTTGGATTGCGATCTTCTACTTTTTATGTCGCTCGCATAAGTTTGTTCTGCAATTTGACGATGCTTGTGCAATATCTGTCTCGCTTCCAGAATTATGAAAATGAAAACTTAGTAATTTCTGAAGCATTTTGAAATGTGTATCAAAACGCGTCGTCACAGTTTGAAAAAGAAGTACATTTCGTTGTTGGTTCTGTAACAAAGGGAACTTCACCACGTGAAAGATCAAAATGTGTTCCATACGTCGATAGTAACTTCGTTGAAATAATATGACATGCGTAACGTATCGCCATTTATAACGGTATCTAAGCATAAACTTCCAGTAAACTATTTCTCTGTACCGAAAATAAGCCATGAACACAGAGGAACTATATATTATCACAGCTCTTAAAGACAAAAGCCTAACTCGGCCGATTCACATTGGATGCAATTCCCTTCTAGTTTCGTCCTCTGTAATTCAATTCTGCAGAGACAATTTGGGCTTCTTGTTGCATTCCCCTCACTCCAAGTCCGGAGACAAGTTGACGGCAGATGCTTTCGTTCAAGAAAAAACCTATGTCAATCATTTCTCTATACCAAAAGTACGCCCCATGAAAATCTTCTATGTCGCAATGTCCTTTCACCACAATGTTATATGTATCAGCTTTTGGAACCACTCCTTTAACCTTCATATCATATATAAGATGCTTCACTTCCGACACCCTTTTATCTCTAAGGTATACAAGAATCAAGCTGTTATAGGTTACCTTGTCCGGCTGAATCCCTTGTTCGACCATCCGTTGGTGCAAAGACTTTGCCTTTTCAGCATCTCCTTCTTCAGCGCAGCTCCAAATCATTGAATTATATACAACTCGATCTGGAATCACTTCCATTTCCAGAAGTTCGTGAAACAGCTTCTCTACCGTCACCATCCCTTCCTTACTGCATGCACTGATCAAAGGATGAAATGTCCTAACAGTAGGCTTTATGCCCAGCTTCTTCATATTGTCATATAACTCGAGGCATTTCTGGGTGTTTCCTGACATCGCATATCCTGAGATCAGGGAATTGTATGTAATAACGTCTGGATTGTATCCTTTGCTAGTCATTTGGAGTAAAAGTTCCTCAGCTTCACTTGTCCTTCCATTCCTTCCGAGTCCATTTATGAGTGTATTGTATGTTACAAGAGTTGGACCTGTAGCATTTTTAACCATTTCATCAAGAAACCTGAAAGCATCTTCCATTTTACCCATCGAGCAATTACCGTCAATGAGCATGTTATATATTTCTGCGTTCGGGGAAACCCCTCGGCTTGTCATATCCGCTAGGATCAGTTCAGCTTCAAGAAGCTTACCATCTTTGCATAGATAGTTTATCAGAGAACCATAGCCTAAGACGGTTGGCTTTATCCCTGTTTTTTCCATTTCCTCGAGAATCTGAAAACACTTGTCAAATTGAGTCATGCGGGCATAACCATGAATTAAAATGTTATATGTCTCCACACTACGGGAAACACCCTTCTCTTCCATCTTCTTTAACCATCTCTCTGCCTGCTCCACCTCCTTTGTTTCGAAGAACTTGTTAATAAGGGTGTTGAAAGTGATACAGCTAGCCTTGATCCCATGTTCTTCCATTTGTTCAATTGTCAGAATGGCTTTCTTCACATCACCCTCTTGGCAATATGCATTCACTAATATGTTATATACTATGTTACTTGCTATAAATCCATGCTCTATTAGTTTGGCCAAAACCTCCTTGGCCTTTGCTATCATCCCTACTCTGCATAGACCATTCAACAAAATACTACAAGTATACTCATCAATCGTTACTCCTTTGCAGAACACTTTTTGATGTAGATCCAAACCAGCATTACCATTTCCACCATTAGGAAGATCATCAAATACTAAACTGGTAAATCCTTCAGGCAAAAACCCATTAGCCTCCATCTCTTGCAACAATTCCTTTGTTTCAGCCATCCTCTGTGAATGACAAAGACCACTTAACAAGGCATTATAGGTGACAAGATTAGGCTCCACATTTTCGGCCCTCATCCTATCTCTCAAAGTAAAAGCTCTATCTAATTCTCCCATCTTACAAAATCCATCAATCAGAGTATTATAGGTAACCAAATTGGGAGCTAACTTTTTCTTTGTCATTTCATCGAACAGGTTGTGCGCATCTCCGATTCTCCTTAATTTACACAGACCACCTATCACCACGTTATATGTAAACACAGATGGGCTAACCCCTCCCTCTTCCATGGCATTCATCAATTCAAAACCCCTCTTTAAGTCCTTGAGCATCACAGCCGCCTGAACAGCTTTACCAAAGGAGAAAGCATTGGGTCGAATACCAGACTCCACAAAATGCGTAAACAGATAAAGAGTTTTCTCAAACTGTTGAGATGTTACTAAAGTCCCAAGTAATCGATTCACAGAACCTGTCGAAGGAAGCATACCGTCTTTCCTCATCAAATAGTACAACTCCACAGCTTCATCGACCATCTCCAACTCTGAGCAAGCCCGAAACAGCATATTGGAGAAGACGGGTTTCAAGGAGGGTGAAGAATGCGAGAAGAGGTCGAAAAGTTCGAATGGAGAAGAAAACGAGTTCTTGGAGGCAACAAGGGATTTGATAGAGCTTTGGGCAGCATATCCGCGATCCTCTTGAAGCAACTTTTCAAAATTCCGAACTTGTTCAATCCGTTCTTGTTGCTGGGGATCAAAAGGAGGGTCGTTTTGCGAGGGAATCTGAGTGTTTTGGGTTTCAGGAATCGTATCGGAAACAGGTAGTGAGCAGAAGGGAAGGGAAGGAGGGACGGAAATGTAATTACAGGGTTTCTTTGGGAGAGCGATTTGCAAATTGGGAAGAAGAAGCAGAGCAGCGCGCCTTCCCATCTGTGAAGAAGCTGCATCAGGTTAGTTCGTTTTCGTGATAAATGATATATCCTCTTTGCATATACGGGCTCTTTAGTTCTTACTTTTTTTTTTTTAGTTCTTATTGGGCTTATACTCTACTACATTTTACTGTTTATTTATAATTTTATGCGTATGCCTTCCCTTTCGTATTTTGATCTTGTAACTTAATTTATACTTTTAAATTCACAAAAAAATGATTTGTTGAGTTTAAAATATCAATATCTTTTCTATATTCCTCTCATTTATAATACGATAAAAATATTGCATGTAATTAAAATAAAAAAAAATTACTATTTGATTCCTCCTTCTTTATTGAGTCAACAATTTGGTCTCTTGTAACGGGTATGCAAAGCCTCTAATTGTTATATATGACTTTAGAATATTCTGTCCACCTCTCATTGCTTCTTTATTTTTTATTAAAAACAAATTTAAGAAATTAAATAACATCTTACATTTTTTAGACTATGTAAATACTAAATAGTAATTTAATTATTATTTAAAATGATTTTATAATATAAAATTTAGAAGTAATATTTGCATACGTACAAAGCCCACAAGTGTTAAATATTCTTGTGTAGTCTATCTGAGTTCAAAATATCGTGCTTGGATAAGTAATTTGGAAGAGAAAAGTAATGTTGGGATGTAATCAAAATATTTACTTAAAATTTGGTAATTTTTTAAAAATAATTACCTACATAAATTATTGTATGATTTTTTTTTTCAATTTCATGCGTACCTTGACACTGATAAAATAATTTCATATTTTAAATCATCAACTTCGTTAGTTTAGTCCAGATCAACTGCCACGCTCTCTCTCTCTCAACTTCTCTCAACTTTGCGATTTCTTTCGGTCATCATCTTCACTTTCTTCTTCATTTTCTTTTGGATCTTCCATTGTAATAATTGTAATTCCTTCTTGTTTTCTTTTTTGTGTGCTTTTTATTTTAATAAATCAGATTTTTTGTCCTCCATTTTTGCAGTGATTTTGTCCATATTTATTTTTGGTTCTCGTCTTTCCTTGTGAGAGATTATATTGTAATACTAGATATTGACTCAGATTTGAGCATATATGCCAGAAAACATTCAATGTTTCAACAAATTGATGAAAGAGTCTATGACATTTACATTCAGGTCGAACGTTTCTTTTCTGATATGCAGAGAGTTTCATGGTAAGCATTTTATATAGCAACACCAAGATCGGTAATGACTTCCATCCTGCTGATAGGATCATTTGTACTTTAATTTGTTATTCTAGTTCAAAAATGTTTGCAAATTTTTCTTCTTCTATATTATCATATTGGAGTTTTCTGACCGATTGTAAGTGTCGTTTGGTTTTTTCTATAATTTGACATGTTGCTTTAAAAAAAAATACTTCATCGGTTTAGTCAATACTAGTACAAATGCAATTGTATTTATTTATTCAGATTTATATTTTCTTCTCTATGGGCCACATTAAAATTAAATATATTAAAGGTTTTTTTTGGGGCAATCTTCATTGATAGAGAAAATAGTACAAGGTTATACACAACAAGGAGACAAGTAAGGCAGAAAAAACTAATAATAAAAACCTAGCCTTGCGCTCCACGATCAGTATACATTAGATAACAGAAGTATAGGAGAAAATGAGAAAATCCTAGACAGCTTACTTAGGAAAGAAAATGAGATTTAGATCTTCCATACTAAAATATACATCACATATATATATCAGAGATAGATCTACAAAACTTTAAAAACAAAAACTTGGAAACACAGGCCAGATTGTTTTGTCTAGGCCCAAAAAAATGAGGAATTTAAAGTAAAAGGAAATTAAACATATTTTAAAGGAAAGTTGCAACCAAAATAATAACTTGAACAAAAGAAGGTTAAATAGGACAATGGTTAGAAAGATGTTATTTTAAGATGTTATTTAGATGGTACATTGCGGTTGTGTGATGCATATGCATTTATCATACTTTATTTGGAATGAAGAACAGAAAGGTAAGATAGGGAAGGTGAATGGTTGGCAATTATGATAAGCGAGTGATTATGGTTCCCTCTGTATGATGGCAATTATGAGTGGTACCTTTGCTCCCTTAGGTTGGTCCAGTGTGCCCATAAAAATGACTAAAGCCTTGTAGGACTATATGGCTATTGCTTCACTAACCTTCTTTTTCCCTCTTTTAAGAGGTCTATGGAAGAATTGACTCCTACACAGACTAGTTTGGTGAATTGCATTAATGGAATAGATACTTATTATGTGTGCTATTTACATTTCTTTCTCTAGAAAGAAAACGACTCTGTTTGAGTGTTTTGTCTCTCTGTGGCTTCAGCAAACTCTTTAGTATTTACTCAAGTCTTGTCTCTTGCCATCTATAAAAGTAGACCTTAATAAATGCAACCAAAAGGAAAAGTGAGGTACAACCTAATTTATGTTTCAGGTTATAATTAGATAGGATTAGATTTTAATTAAACAGTATGTGTCAGTGTTTCTATATCATATGCCCTGCACATGAAATGTAAAAGCTTGAGCACAATTTATTTCAGAAAGGAGACTCAAAATAGAGAATTTGTGTGTGATTCTTCAATTTCAAACGAATACAATGTAAAGAACCCCCCCAAAAAAAATCTTTTTAAAAACAAAAATATAAAATAATAAAGAAGAGCTACAAAATCTAACAAACAACCCATCCAACCAAAGATGTTTGCTCTACAGAGGATCGTCTCTTCAGTATACTCCATTTCCATGGGAAGAACTTGCTCTGTAATTTCCTTATCTGTGCTGAATATTCACAAGGAAAACTAATTTTCTATCGAGTCATTGACTCTGATTATGCATAACCTTGAAAAACTTATCACTCTTTGTTTATACTAACAACCTCTATAATTGACAGAACTTTGCTGAAAACACAAAATATATTTTACAAACATAGCAGAGAGAATCAATGCACAGAAACTGGAATTGCTGGAGGAAGATATATAGTCTCAGTCTGGAAGGTCCTTCTAGGAGTTGGGAACAAATGTGCCAACATATCCAAAGGCCATGATAAAGAATGCAATGGCTTGGATATAAAGGAATATGAAGTAGTGGTTTTTCCCAAACAGCACATCATAGCATCCACAGAAGAAGAGATAGAATCCAACTCCAAGCTCCAATATGTGAATCCTAATGATATGTCACCATAAGGATATATTAGTGAATGTTATGTGATGAGTGAGCCAAAAATACCCAAACAATGAAATATCATACCTGTCTCCAATCCTGAATTTGGGCTTTTTGGGTGCTTTGGCTGCACCTTTAGCCTTGAGAGCATCTCCTAGCTTTTCAGTGACAATCCATTCATTCACTCGACTTGCCTCAAGTAGACCAATAATTGTAGCCTTTGTTCGATGCAGAGACATGCCATTCTCAAAGAGAATCCAGAATACCAGCAAGTGAAGCGACCTTAACATGGGAAACACATGGACTAAAGTCAATAGAGAAGTTGAGATTTGGCAAAAAGAGGAAAGAAAAAAGTTGAAAGAAATAAAGACCTTGGAGTTCCAACTGCATTGAAGAGTGTGATGAGTGATGGAATATATACAGCTCCCCACTTTGGGACAGCAACCTCAGGCACTAAAACTGTGGCAGGTAATACAATGCAATAGAACACAAATGTGTTGATATGAGCTATGACCTTCCTAACGAAGAAGAAGCTGTAAATGACATGTATCTTCTTCCACAGAGTCACTTTCTGCACAGGACACCCATCATCCATTGGGCATATGAATTAGCCAATTGGAAAGAAAAACCAGAAAGACAAAAAAAGAATGGCAGCAATCTCACCTTGTTTCTTACAATCTCCAAAACCATCTTCCTAAAGAGATTTGCTGGGCCACAAGACCAACGATGCTGTTGGTAGCGATAGGCCTTGAAGGTGCTGGGTAATTCATTTTTCACCTGTTGTTCAAATTCACATAGAAAGTAAGATATCAAGATTTGGAATGTCGGACAGTGTAAAACAAGTACAAATCTTTCAGAGAAGTACACTCCAAAAATTAATTATTAAGGTTAGAGAATCCAATTACACCAAAGAAGCGAATTAACCTTGATATTTCCCAAGTAGAGGAATTTCCAGCCTTTGAGACTGGCTCGAACAGCAAGGTCCATATCTTCCACAGTGGTCCTATCTTTCCATCCTCCAGCCTCATCTAGCGCCGCAATCCTCCATACTCCCGCAGTCCCTACATTATTATTACAGAACAAAACACAACATGCTTTCTCTCTGTCATTCATTATCTTCTTTGATCAATCTCATTCTTCGCCCACTACAATAAAAAGATTGAATTTTGATCTTACCGTTGAAGCCAAAGAAGGCGTAAGTGGAAGACCCCACTTCTTGTTCCACTGTAAAATGGTAATCCAACGACATCTCTTGCATTCTGGTCATCAAGCATTCATCCGCATTCACTGAAACCCAACATCAAAAATAATAATAAGCCACGTCAGCCATGGAGGTGGCGTGAAATTTCCTACGTGGCATGATTCAAGAATGATTTAGCAGAAGAAAATGGTGGGTGATAAATTCAGCTGTCGGTTAGTACAGTTAGACAGTGACTGGGGAATGAGGTCCACCATTAAAACTGCACATGCTGCTGCCGGATTCAATATCCAGTGAGTGAGAAAGTAAGAAAGAAGAAGATGATGATGACATCATCAACAACAACAACAACAACTCAAATAATACCAACAAAGCCAAAGGGATTGTGAACATGAGACAGATATACCCCTAGAGATACACCTGCAGGTTTCAAATGTGCCCTTTGTATGCACATATGTGTCCACAAGGCACAATAATTAGATATGGTTGGATTCTCTCAAACTCCACAATTTTCCAAACTAAAATAATTCAAAGCACTGGACCCCCTTTATTTACACTCTTGCCCTGGTCACGCACATGCCCTGTGCTATTCTGGGATAATGGAAATTGACCCTTCCATCTTCTTCTTTTAGGATTCTTCAAACTTACACTACTTATATAGCGCATACTTATGTATGATCTATATATCCCTCACAGGGCTGTTTAATCTTAAAATATACTTTAGATTCTTTATGTAAGTAGTTTTATGTTCTAGCAAATGGCAAGATATCAGATACTAACCCTTAATAGTAAATCAAGGTAAAACTAGCTGAATTAACTTCTATTTTAATTGACCAACTTACTAAAAGGATCCATCCCTTTTCTCACAAGCCTTTCCAGCTCTCATATTTAATGATTGATTTTCCCATCAAGCGGTGGTCCTATGTTTTTCTGACTTTTCGGCCACAAAAGCTAACCTAATTGGCTGCTAATTTTTGGTGTATTCATTACTTAAGTGGTAAATACACACGAGAATTATAATACTTATTACTACTACTTTATTATAGCAGGGTTAATTTTCTATCAAAACAGAGTGTCAGTTCATTGGCTGAGGAAAGGGATTTGAGAAGTTGCCAATGGCAGGGCATTATTTTCCACTAATTTTGGTATTATATATTCTTGGAGGGTGGTTTGTACTTTAAAGAGTGGGTCCCCTTACAAAAATTAAAAATATAAAAACGATAAAATACGCTTACGTGCCTTAAGTCCAACACAATTAGACGACAACAAGAGATGACTACACTAGCTAGACTGTGATTTTTTTTCATTTTTGTAACGTGATGGAACCACCTATTGGGACCCACAACCTCCCCAACCAAACTAAAAAATTTCCTAAACTAAAAACAAATAACCCACCGACAGTTTTTGAGAGGAAGCTCTGTATTTAGAACTTACAACGTAGACCATAAGATTAATGTGACACCAAAAAAGAAAAAATAATAATAAAGTAAAAAGGGCATTAAAAATGTAGAAAAAAAAAAGAAATTACCAAATTTCCAGCGAGCCTGAACGAGAGCGAGTTCAGGATTGTGATGAAGGAAAGGGATGGTACGCCATAGGTAATCAGGCTCAGGCTGAAAATCAGCGTCAAAAATAGCAACATAGTCACACTGTTTCACGTAGCTATGCTTCATTCCTTCTTTTAGAGCCCCTGCTTTGTATCCATTCCTATTGTCTCTTACCTCATACTTTATGTTTATCCCTTTGCTTGCCCATCTTTGACATTCTAGCTCCACCATGTCCTGCACATAAACAAAAAAACATTCTTAATAAACAAAATTAATTAATTAGTAGATTCCGATGTTTATACATACATACATACCTTGATTGTTGGGTCAGTGGAATCATCCAGAACTTGTATTATGATCCTATCTGAAGGCCAAGAAAGCCCACATGCTGCACCAATTGACAGCTGATACACCTGCGGTTTTCACATTACAAGTAGATTAAGTTTAAAACCAGTCCTGATTAAGATTAAGACTTTTTTGGAATAATTGATATAATTATGTACCTCTCTTTCGTTGTACATTGGGATTTGAACAAGGACCATGGGATAAGAAGAATTTCCGAGCTCAACATCGTCTTTCATGGGCTCCCATTTGTAACGCTTCTCTGGTTTTCGGCCAAAGAGCTTGACGAGAGAGATGACAATGCCCATATACACTCTCTCAAAGAACAGCATCAACGACATGATCAGACACAGGAACACTGATAATCTAAGGAGTGGAACCACCAATGGCATCTTGATTTGAGTCCATATGAACCCAAATTGAGAAGTGATGTCATCTCTGGTGCCTTCAAATGCATCCGGAATCACTGTGGTGGATGCAAAACGCTCCATTTCTCAGATGGTATTATTAACTGTTCTTACTGGTGACAATACAAGTAGAATACAAAACCCCCCACTAGATCAGAAAAGAGATTTCAAGAAAGGAGTAAGGAATATTTTGTTTTGCTTCTGGGCCACGCAAAAAAACAATGGAGGCAGAGAGAAGGAATGTCAGTCACTCTTTTCTTTGCTGAAACTTCAACCCCACTTTGAAGAATGAATGAATGGAGAGATCTCTCTCTCTCTCTCTATCTCCCTCTCTGTGTTTTATATTATCTGCTTCTGTAATCAAATGAAAACTACAGAAGCAGACCACATTTACAAAAGGGGAAGCAGGGGAATAAAAAGGAAGAGAAAGGAAGAGAGAGAGAGAAAGAGTAATGTGTGGGTGTTGTATTTTGTGTGTGTTGGTGGGGGGGTTTTATAATGAGAAAGCCTCCCAAAGGTCTAAACTGTTAGAAAACACAGGTGTGCGGTTTACATAAAACACCAAGGTTAAGCCATCTCAGGAGTGAGGATTCCAATGAGGTTGTTGGATATCAAAGTTTGTACTTTAAAAAAAACCTAGTAAAGTTGGGATGAAAATAGATTTAATAACATCTANTTAAATATTAATTAATATTATATTTTTATTATTAAAAATGATTTCTATCCCTATCATTTTAAAAAATTAACTATATAAATTCAAAATATAAATTCAACCAAAATATTTAAAAAGGTTAAAGGGTCATTTTGGTCCATTATGTTTCAAAATGTTCAAATTGGTCCTAAATGTTTGCAAAATGATTCATTTTGGTCCTAAATATTAGTAAAATGTTTCATTTTGATCCAAAACTATTGAATTTGATCATATTTCTCTTGTCTTTCATTTCTAATTCAAAGGACTTATTAAGAGGAACATGTAGCTCTGAATTTTTCGCATTCGAATTTAAAACGAGAGAGATATGATCAGCATTGCTTGTTTGATCATGAAATGAGTGGTCAACTTTCAGGACTGATTTGACCTCGTTTGTTGACGGCCCCAACCAGATAGAGAAAGTACTCTTCGAGAACAATACGAAGTTCATTCGTCACGTTTGAACTTGAAATAAGTCATATTCAATAGTTTAGGACCAAAATAAACATTTTACAAAAATTTAAGACCAATTTGAACATTTTAAAACATAATGGACCAAAATGAACATGAAGACATATATTTACGACCAAAATGACCCTTTAACCTATTTAAAAATTTTATTTTAAATAACGATTCATCACTATTTTGGAACAACTTGGTATGTTTTCAACTTTTGTTTTCTCTATTAAAGACTGATGTGTTAACTCAGTAAAAATTAAATGGCTCAAAAGTCAAATTTTTTTAAGCGGCTGATTCGTTCCGTCAATAAAGAATGATGGACCAAAAAGTAAGTGTCATCATAGAAAATGATTTGGGCAATATAGGATAATTGTAATTATAGTATGTATAGTTATCAAATAAAATAATTTATCAAAATAATCTAGAAAAAGCTCCAAATTTGAGCTTTTAAAAAAACCTGATTATTACAAATCCCAATGCAAAAAACTTCGCAAAACAAAAATCTACTTTTCAAATTTTTTATCCAAACAACTCAAATTATTCACAAAATCTAAAAAATCAAAAAGTAATCTTCTATTTCAATATTACCTTTATACAATATNAACACAATTTGTATTTTAAAAAATTGAGCATATTTGTTGGTTTGATTATCTCCACCGGTTTATTTCTAGTTACAATAAAAATATGACTAAAAACACAATTTAATTTATTCAAAGACTTTAAATTTTCTTTAGATATTAAAACTATTTATTGTTAGGTTTTAGTTTATTAAATCTTAGGGACTGTTTGGGAACCCCTTAATCTCAATCTCATTTCATTCAATCATTATCTCATCTTAGGATTGGATGAACAGTAATGGTTTGATGTTTATTGGAACCTCCATCTCATCTCATCTCATCCACATCATCATCTCATTCACAACATCATCTCTTTTTCTCTTACAATTACCAATCTATCCCTACTTATACACCTATAATTACCTATACTTTAATACAAATANTTCTATTTGTTTTGAGTAAAATATACAATTGAATCCTTAAATTATTTTTTAAGTTACAATCTTCTTTTATTCTCGTTACAATATTCTCTTCACTTTTATAAGCATTTTGAACCTCAAATTATGAGTTCAGTTTCCTTGGGTCCTAAAACTATTTTTTGTTTAGTTTCTTTTCCTCAAACTATGCAATTAGTTTCATTTTGGTCCTCAAACTATTTTTTGTTCTATATTCATGTCCAAAATCATGTGATGATTATACGTTGTGGATAATGGAGAAATAACGGTTATTTTTTTGTTGGAAAAATACACAAGTTTCCACATGTCAGTTATTATTTTTTTGTTCGAATCATGGATAGCCAAAAAATTGCAATGTTGTTTTGTTTTTTATTGTCTCAATGTTCTTCTATTTATTTCAGTCATAAAACTATTTATAGTTAGATTTTTTACTCAAATTACGAGATGAGTTGCATTTTGGTCCGCAAAATATTTGTTATATTTTTTNTTCCTTGGCTCTTAAAATTATTTTTTGTTTAGTTTTTTTCTCAAACTATGCAATTAGTTTCTCAAAATATAGGGTTAAAAGGTCAATTTGGTCCTAAATGTATGCCCTAATGTTCATTTTGGTCCATTAGTTTCAAAATATTTAAATTGCTTCTAAATGTTTGCAAAATATTTCATTTTGGTCCCAAGTATTGAATATGGCTTGTTTCAAGTTCAAACATGATGAGTTAAGAGGTACGTATTGTTCCCGAAAAGTACCTCCATATATTCTAGTTGAGACATTTTACCAATATTTATGACCAAAATGAATAATTTTGCCAACATTTAGGACCAATTTGAACTTTTTGAAATATAATGGACCAAAATGAATATCAGGACATACATTTAGGACCAAAATGAACCTTTGACCAAACATTTTATTGTTGTTTTGTAATTTGCATTATGGTCCTCAAACTATTCTTTCTTATTTTTTTGTCATTGAATTTCTTAAATAGACTCCATTATTGGTGACCGAGATTTTTTACAAGCCCCGACTTATCATTTACACATGTTAGGGATTGATTAATTGGACCAGTACAAATTTATGGACCAAATAGTAATCTTAAAATAATTTTCATGTTATTTTCACTTTGGCCCATCATCTCATTCAAATGGATTGACCCAAAAATTTTCATCCAAAAATATCTCATCTTCACGCTTTCCAAGAGCATCTAATCTCAACATCATCTCATCCAACCCACCACCAAACACCTATCATCTCATCTCATCTCATCTCATTTTAATATCTCAATCTCATTTCATTATTTCTTACCATTTATACCCTTATACAAAATAAATAAATCCAACAACCTATTTCACCTAACCACAATCATTACATACCCTTTTATATAATTTCACACCTTATTTAACATCATTTTCTCTAAAATCACCCAAACACCAATACATCATCTCATCTCATCTCATTACAACATCATCTCATCCAAGTCACTTGGATGAGATTGGGACTTGGATGAGATTGGGTTGAACTGCAATTGCTAACAAAGAGACCCTTAATAAGTCAATTATTACAGATCCCTTACTGAATTTTATAGGCCAACAACTTTTTAGAAAAATAGTTTTAGAAATAAATAAAAGACACAGTATTGGGTATTGACGTAGTCCATCCAGTCTTGAACTGCAATGACGGATTTGCCCTTGTTGTTGTCCATGTGTACCGACATCGACCTCAGATGCTTCCGTTGCGGCATGCCTTTCAAGCTTCAACAAAATCATTTTTAAAATAATGTTTTATGTTTTACTTTAATTAAGTATTTATTTTAATGATAGTTTTTGGTTGGCTAAATCCTATTTTAAGGTTATTGAGTTGATCTTTTTGTGTGTGACGTTTATATTATTATTAGGGTAAATTACACTTTGGTACCTCGTGGTTTGACCCTATTTCACTTTGGTACCCTGTGGTTTGAAACCTGACACTTTGGTACCCTGTGGTATTCTCCATTAACACTTTGGTACCCTTGGGAGCTGATTTGTAATTTTAGTCATAACAAATTTTGCACAAATTACATATTGACCCCAAAAAAATTTTAAAGT
>QANZ01031092.1:2395-17600 GCA_003254925.1 Chamaecrista fasciculata | reverse complement strand
CGACTTAACCTTAGTACCACCTTGTCAAAGACCCTATTGTCACACGATATCTTGGTCATGGATTAGGCACAGGAAAGTCATCCATAATCCAAACCTCAACTTTCTCGATTCCCTGAGTAAGTCCCATTTACCAGCATGGCCACACATTTATCCTGGACAGACTCATCGAGGGCGCCAGTTAGATATCTCTCATTTAACGAGGGACAAAATCCCATTTTGGCCAATCCACATTCCTTAGCACGACAATCAACCAGACCCGTACTTAGCCCTTATGACTACCCTGTTACGGGCAGCGTTAGACTAAGCCAAAGTCTGACAACTGCAACGCCGGAATAATGATGACCTCAGGTCTAAGGCGTCGTGACAGGTGTACAGGAGAGGCAAGCTGATGACTAAACCCATGCAGGATTCTCCGGGTCATGTCCAGCAAGTCGTAACCCCTTACGTAATTGCACCATGACTCTCGTACCAACATCTAGTGTATGCATCTCTATGCACCGAGGTCATGCTTGTCTTAGTTCATTTCAAGTTCCCACTTGAATGAGCGACCAGGGACGGTTTAGATTAATTATCTCATAAATTAATCACGGACTGTTATCATTGTAAACATGCTAATAATATGATAACCATTAATTTATCTCCATAAATTAATTGATATGTTCACAACATATCTATAAAATGATTGGCCCTAGGGCACAATCTCCAACAGACTCCCACTTGCACTAGGTACAATCATTAATCCAACTGTTCCTAACTCTTAGGAACATCCATTAATGTGTGTCTAATCTCCATCTGACACTACATGATGCCCATGTAAGACCTGTGCTAGGGATCTCCATATGACATTAATGTCATAAGAGGATTGACAACATCATCCTCGTCTGCTACCTTAACATATCTTGATATCACCATCTCTAGGTGATCAGGTCTGAGTGTATATATGTGCATACATATATCACTGTCGGAACATCAGTGGGGATCCAATCCCATTTGGTGTCTTCCTGTCTCCACAGGGTGACTACCAATCACACCTCAGACATAAGTTTTACGGTCTGCGTCTCTACGCGACCAACCCTTTTGTTGTAGAATCAGCAATCGTGCTCTCTACTTGGAAACTCTTTCCAACTCACGATGCTACCGTTCAGGAGAAACACGTATCCATACTGCGATTCATCTTGGTAGGTTTTGGGAAACGGGCACCTGTGTAACTCTTACACATTTATTCCACCATAATCCAAGATTTCATCCTTAGTTCTTCCTAAGTACTCAAGGATGCTTATGACAGCGGTCCAATGATACTCATCAGGGTTTCGTTGGAAATGGCTTGTCACGTTCAGGGAAAACGACACATCGGGTCGAGTACATTGCATGATGGATCCCATTGCCGAAGCATAAGGGATGCCACTCATGCGCCCTTGCTCAACAAGTGTCTTGGGACACTGTTTCTTGCTCAGGGTCAATCCTTGATTCATCGGCCTGAATCCCCTTGGAGTCTTGCATACTGAACCCCTTCAGTACCTCATCCAAGTCTGTACTCTGACTCAATCCAAGAAGCTCACAAGATCTATCTCCATAGATCTCAATGCCTAGAATATAGGCAGCTTCTTCCTTCATTGGAAAAAATTTTCACAACCAAGGTTCACAATCTTCTAAGGTTGGAACATTATTTCCAATGCGCAATATGTCATTGACATATAGCACCAAGAACACAACTGTGCTCCCACTAACCTTCTTGTAAACACAAGGCTCGTCAGCGTTTCGTAAGAAGCCAAACACTTTGACTACTTCATCAAAACGATGATTCCAACTCCGTGATACTCGCTTCAATCCATAAATGGATTTCCAAAGCTTGCACACCTTTATTGGTTCCTCAGGACATTCAAACCCCTCAGGTTGTGTCGCACACATCCTCGGGCAGCCTTCCAAGCTGCTTTGACATCCATTTGCCATATCTCATAGGCAAGGAGGATCCTAATGGTCTTGGGCATTGCAATAGGGGAAAAGGAAAACCCTTTGCAACTGTCCTAGCCTTGAAGACATTGACGTTGCCATCCATATCGGTTTTCTCCTTGAAAACCCACTTGCACCCTACGGATTTTACCCCTTCAGGTGCATCAACCAAGGTCTCACCTTGTTGTTATACATGGACTGCATCTCAGCCTTCATGGCTTTAACCTATTTCTTGGAGTTGGGATCTACGATGGCCTTTTGATAGGTGGTGGGTTCACCATGCTCTATGAGCAACACATTCCTGTTTTCAGTCACCAAAGATCCACATCTTTGTGATTGAAAACGTGTCCTATCAGACCTTCGTGGTCCTTGTGTTTTAGAGGAGCTTCCACAACACCTTGTGGTTCTTCTCTAGTTTCCGTCTGTGCCTCTGAAGTGCTTTGTGCATCTTGAACTCCTTCAAGATCTTCCTTACTCCCACTATTTCTTTTGGAAACAAGATCCTTCTCTAAGAAGATCAATTTCTGACTACAAACTCTTTGTTGTCAGATGGGCAGTAAACATAGTATCCCCTCGTTTCCTTGGTGTACCCTACAAGCACCTTTTGGGAGATAGTTTATCGTTTGCTTAACGTAAACTTTACATCCCCAAATTTTGAGATAAGACACTATGGGACTCCTCCCATCCCTATCTCATATGGTGTCTTCTCAATTGCCTCAGACAGAACACGGTTAAGTGTGAACACGGCAGCTTCTAAAGCATATCCTCAAAAGGATCGCGGAAGATTAGTTTGACTCATCATAGATCGAACCATATCTAATAGGGTTCGATTCCTCCTCTCAAAAACACCATCCCCATGGGGTTTCAGAAGGGGAAGTCGTGAGACCATCTCACAGCTTCTAAGATGATCAACAAATTCTTGACTCAAATACTCGTCTTCTCGATCGTATCGAAAAACTTTGATTTTCTTGTCAAGTTAGTTCTCTACTTCATTTTGAAATCTCCATTTCAAAAGACTCAGACTTATGCTTTAATAGGTAGCCCAAGTCAAACCTATTGAAGCTGTTAGTAAGAGTAACCACCTTTAGCTTGGGTACTCATGGGTCCACATACATCACTATGTATTATCCCCAATAAGTTCGATGCCCTCTCACTGTGGCCAGTGAAAAGCGCCTTTGTCATTTTCCAAGTAAGCGAGATTCGCCAGCATCATATGATTCAAAATCAAATGAGCTTAGAAGTCCATCTCTATGGAGCTTCTCTAGGCGTTTCTCGTTTATATGGCCTAAACGACAATGCCAAAGGTATGTAGGATCAGGTTCGCTAACCTTAATCCTTTTTGTATCATTGTTATAGATATTGTTATCGTGTTAACATTCAAATTTCAAGATGCAATGATTACTTTGCAAATCACCATAAGCAAGTAAACATCATCTTTATGAATTGAACACCATTCTTTTCAGTTAACACATGCAAAACCTTCCTTATCTCATAAGAAAGAGAAGCATTGTTTGAACCTTAAAGAAGGTACATGATAACAATAGGTTAAGCCCAGAGGGCAAAACAAGCTCGCATGTTCCTACAGCAACAGCAGCAACCTTTGCTCTATTGCCCACTCGTAGGTCCATCTCGCTTCTGTTTAGCTTTCTACTGTCTCTAAAACCCTTCACATCAAATGTGAAAACCACATGCTGTATCTAATACACAAGCGGTTATAGTAGACAACTGAACGTCTATAACGAAGATACCAGAAGTAGAGATCTTATCTCTCCTTTTATTCATTTGATCTTCCCAATACAATTTGCAATTTCTTAAAAGGCAAATTGCATCCTTTAAAAGCCTTGCCTTCTTGGCAGGTAGTGGGTCAGGCTCAGCCGCTGGCTTGGTCTCACCAAACTCGGCGTCTCCTTTCCTCTTTCCTTTGCCCTTCCCTTTCTCCCTGATTTTGGAACGTTTCCATGAGATGTGTGACCATCTCTACAGCCGACAATATCCGCGTGTTCAACTCTTGAACTATTGTGGCTAGCATCAAGGCAAGTAACGTCAACAGAGTCATTGAAGTGCTTCTCCAAGCAATTCTCTATGCTCTTGGAGCGTTCTTGGCATGCTCTTCAGGGGAGGGACCTCTAGGACATAAGATTTCCTTGGTTGGGTGAGAATAATAATTCTCTAATTACAAAACCAATCTAGGAAGTCAGCAGCTTCCTTCGTTGGGTGAGAACACTTCTCAATTACGATACCAGTTAAGGAATTTCGTCCTAGACAACTTGTCCTTCTCAAGGACAGATCGCAGTGATAGTGATGAACTATTATTTGTTGTCATTGATTCTACTATTAAGATATGAAAAGTTTTAAATAGCAGGAATATACTTCCACCATTTTATAAAACCCAGTGAAATTTATTATTGGTGGCTAAGACCCATATTTCACCAAAGTTTACCGTCGCGGAGGCGATCATGCACCCTTTGGTTATTTAGGTAGGTAACTCCTTTCCAATCACATCTCTATGTGACTCTTAGATCCTTATGGGACTGTATCATCTCATGATACTTATTATGGCATGTTTATCCCATCTAATGCCTTGAGGTCCAAAACCGTTTTGATAACCCCATTAAGTCACTCGGTAAAACATGTGAATGGCTAAGTTCAAGACAATGAGGCCCAAAGGCCAACCCCCATATCATCAAGGCCCAACTGCAATACGTGTCGCGGAGGCGATCACCGTATTCAAAGAACCAAGATTTCAACGGGCATCGTGTTGAAAATCCCATTCACCCGTGCTTCCTCAAGGTCAAGGCAGATACGTGTAGCGGAGGCGATCGCCGCTCCACGATGAACAAGATTTTGGCAGGGCGTTTTAGTGATGGCATTAATTACTTAAATTTTCTAAAAGGGTTTGATTTTTTATTTATTAAAATTGTTCCGATTTATAGTTTAATTTTAAAACTCCTTTTAAAATTAAACGAGTCATTGCACATGTTTATTACCCCATGTATCTCATACATATAAACATGTGCCCGGATTTTGTATCGTATACAAAATCCCACGCTCGTATCGTATACGTGGTTGTAGCTCGATATATATAATTAGCATGTTAAAATTCGCACCCTAAACATACATCTAGCGCATGACATACAACTAAATGTAAAAACAAACATCGTGTTTAGATATGGCCCATCTACCCTAGAGTTCTCCCAAGCCAATGAGAGAACCTTTCTAAAAGGAAAAATAAAATTACACGTGAATAAACCCCAGTTACATTGAGGTATAAACAAAAATTAAATTTTACACCAGAGTAGAGGGAGACGACACGCAGGCCGTATTTACCGAAATAAACCTCCTAGAGCCATATCCAACACCACACAATTCAAATATGAACAATTCATATAATTATGTCAAACACGGTAACCAACACAAATATTAAAACTCCTTTTAAAATTGTGTTCAATTTAGGGTCTGTGCAATTTTAACATGGCTTTTCTTGAGATTAGGCCTTTTATCAATAATTATAAATACCAAGAATCTCCATTCAAGAATTTATAATTATTGACCCCCAAAAATCGTAAAATTCATAATTTTAACAAATTTTCAGCCACCTTTATAATTATTATAATTAAAACTCTTTTAACTATAATTATAAAGGAATTTCGATTTTGGCCTAAAACATCAAGAAAAATTTTCCAGTCGATCCAATCGACTTATATGTATCTCATACATATAATTTGCACCTTTTTCTGTAGATTGAATTTTTAAGAAAAAGTTCTGTGGATTTTTGTAAAACCAAAAACGGTGATTGAAAGCGGTAAACACACATATCATACATCACATGTACACATAAACAATTTTAAATCCTAGAACTAACCTGGCTCTGATGCCACTGTTAGGAATTCTAGGCGCCTAACGCAGCGGAAGAAAATATAAAATTAAAATAAAACACGTCAGGTCCTAAAATTCCCGAACGGATCCGCTAGTAGAATTTAAATCCTGTTAAGATAGTGGTATACCTCACGAGTTTCAATCCTCTGGTTGTACAAGGCGTGTCCAAGGAGCCCACTCCCAGCGTTCTCCCTCTGCCAGTAATCCACACGAACAGTTTCTTCGGGCACCAAGGTGCTAGCCTTCAGTTCTTTTCTCCAAAAGAACTAGGGACCAATCTACAGTGTATTTGAACTCAAGAACTCCTTCTTGATTCAAACTCCAAAAGTGGCGCAATGGAGAATTCCCCACAAGAACTCCTTCTTGTCTTCCTTCTCTCACAAACCCTAATTTTTGGCTACCATAAATCGAATTGCCTAACTCTTAGGCCAAGTCGATTTTACCCTCTCAACTCTTGAGAACCAAAAATTTCCTCACTAGGAGGCTAGGGTTTTGAAGGTCGCGATTTTTATCTCTCTCAACAAGGAGGATGAAAATTGCACAAATGAATTCTCACTCTCATGCTTATGCCCATAGGCGCCTAGCCTATTAGGTTTACATATATATAATTATATTTAGAGCATTATTATAATTCTAAATTATAATAATATGGCTTTCATGAATTGAATTTTAAATTATAATATTACCATAATATTAAATTTAAATTCAAATCATAATCTTAGAGAATCAAAATGAGAGATCAAATCTCCCATGGGACCCACCTAAGATGCGCCATATGCCTCTAAAATTTCTTTGGAATTTTATAAATCAAAAACCTTCCTAACTCTTAGGAAGTCATGATTCTCCAAAGATCCTGATTTGAGATCTCACCAAATCTTTTGAATTCAAATCTTTTGATATCTCCATCAAATCTTTTGAATTCAAATTATTATTTAAATTAATAAAACAATTTTATTAACCTAAATATCATAAAAGAGGCGCCACCCTCATGCCAATATTAGGGAATTTTATAATTCAATAATTTCCTAACTTTTAGGAACCTTATCTGAATTATTTTTCCTTAATATTTTAATTGTAAATAATTAATCCACATTAATTATTTAACAATTATTATATTTAAATTTGTCTCACAAATTTAAATACTTCACAACTGTAGATCAATTAAGACAAGACATAATGTCCCAGACATTTCCTCTGTGTCTTAAATCGTGCCACCGGAGTGACCCACGAATTAACCCTAATTCGTGTCCCTTTTAAACGGTGTCCTGTTCCTGCTCGTGTGTGACCCAGCAGGCCCCACGTGAAGTTGGCAGTAAGTCATCTCCATGACCTACAAGTCGTGAGCGGACTCTAGCAAGCCATCACGACTACCCAAAACACGTGAGTTATCGTTTTTACCAAAACCGACTTAACCTTAGTACCACCTTGTCAAAGACCCTATTGTCACACGATATCTTGGTCATGGATTAGGCACAGGAAAGTCATCCATAATCCAAACCTCAACTTTCTCGATTTCCTGAGTAAGTCCCAAATCCCAGCGTGGCCACCCATTTTCCTGGACAGACTCATCGAGGGCGCCAGTTAGATATCTCTCATTTAACGAGGGACAAAATCTCATTTTGGCCAATCCACATTCCTTAGCACGGCAATCAACCAGACCCGTACTTAGCCCTTATGACTACCCTGTTACGGGCAGCGTTAGACTAAGCCAAAGTCTGACAACTGCAACGCCGGAATAATGATGACCTTAGGTCTAAGGCGTCGTGACAGGTGTACAGGAGAGGCAAGCTGATGACTAAAGCCATGCAGGACTCTCCGGGTCATGTCCAGCAACTCGTAACCCGTTACGTAATTGCACCATGACTCTCGTACCAGCATCTCTATGCACCGAGGTCATGCTGGTCTTAGTTCATTTCAAGTTCCCACTTGAATGAGCGACCAGGGACGGTTTAGATTAATTATCTCATAATTAATGACGGACTGTTATCATAGTAAACATGCTAATAATATGATAACCATTAATTTATCTCCATAAATTAATTGATATGTTCACAACATATCTATAAAATGATTGGCCCTAGGGCACAATCTCCAACATTTTGAAATAGAGATTTCAAAGTGAAGTAGAGAACTAACTTGACAAGAAAATCAAAGTCCTTCGATACGATCGAAGAAGATGAATATTTGAGTCAAGAATTTGTTGATCATTTTAGAAGCTGTGAGATGGTCTCACGACTTACCCCTTCTGAAATCCCATGGGGATGGTGTTTCCGAGAGGAGGAATCGAACTCTATTTGATATGGTTCGATCTATGATGAGTCAGACCGATCTTCCGCGATCCTTTTGAGGATATGCTTTAGAAGCCACCGCGTTCACACTTAACCGTGTTCCGTCTAAGGCAGTTGAGAAGACACCATATGAGATATGGATGGGAGGAGTCCCATAGTGTCTTATCTCAAAATTTGGGGGTGGGAAGTTTACGTTAAGCAAACGATAAACTATCTCCCAAAAGGTGCTTGTAGGGTACCCCAAGGGAAACGAGGGGATACTATGTTTACTGCCCATCTGACAACAAAGAGTTTGTAGTCAGAAGTTGATCTTCTTAGAGAAGGATCTTGTTTCCAAAAGAAACAGTGGGAGTAAGATCTTGAAGGAGTTCAAGATCCACAAAGCACTTTAGAGGCACAGACGGAAACTAGAGAAGAACCACAAGGTGTTGTGGAAGCTCCTCTAATAACACAAGGACAACGAAGTTCTGATAGAACATGTTTTCAACCACAAAGATGTGGATCTTTGGTGACAGAAAACAGGGATGTGTTGCTCATAGAGCATGGTGAGCCTACCACCTATCAAGAAGCTATCATCCCAACTCTGAGAAATGGGTTGAAGCCATGAAGACTAAAGATATAGTCCATGTATGAGAACAAGGTATGGACCTTGGTCGCTTCATCGGAAGGGGTAAAACCCGTAGGGTGCAAGTGGGTTTTCAAGGAGAAAACAGACATGGATGGCAATGTCAACGTCTTCAATGCAACGTCATGGTATTGACTGTGACGAAACCTTTTCCCCTGTTGCAATGGCCAAGGCCATTAGGATCTTGCTTGCCATAGTCGCATATTATGACTATGAGATCTGGCAAATGGATGTCAAAGCAGCATGGAAGGCTGCCCAAGGATGTGTGCGACACAACCTGAGGGGTTTGAATGTCCTGAGGAACCAATAAAGGTGTGCAAGCTTTGGAAATCCATTTATGGATTGAAGCGAGCATCACGGAGTTGGAATCATTCTTTTTATGAGGTAGTCAAAAGAGTCTGGCCTCCTACAAAAACGCTGACGAACCTTGTGTTTACAAGAAGGTTAGTGGGAGCACAATTGTGTTCTTGGTGTTGTATGTCAATGACATATTGCTCATTGGAAATAATGTTCCAACCTTAGAGATTGTGAATCTTGGTTGTGAAAGTTCTTTTCAATGAAGGACTTAGAAGCTGCCTATATTCTAGGCATTAAGATCTATGGAGATAGATCTTGTAGGCTTCTTGGATTGAGTCAGAGTACGAACTTGGATGAGGTACTAAAGGGGTTCAGTATGCAAGACTCCAAGAGGGATTCATGTCGATGAATCAAGGATTGACCCTGAGCAAGAAACAGTGTCCCAAGACACTTGTTGAGCAAGGGCGCATGAGTGGCATCCCATACGCTTCGGCAATAGGATCCATCATGCAGTGTACTCGACCCAATGTGTCGTTTGCCCTGAGCGTGACAAGCCGGTTCCAACGAGACCCTGGTGAGTATCATTGGACCGCTGTCATAAGCATCCTTGAGTACTTAGGAAGAACTAAGGATGAAATCTTGGATTATGGTGGAATTGATGTGTAAGGGGTTACACAGGTGCCCATTTTCCAAAACCTACCAAGATGAATCGCAATATGGATATGTGTTTCTCCTGAACAGATGGCATCGTGAGTTGGAGGAGTTTCAACCAGAGAGCACGATTGCTGACACTACAACAGAGGGTTGGTCGCGCGGAGACGCAGACCGTAAAACTAATGTCTGAGGTGTGATTGGTGGTCACCCTGTAGAGACAGGAAGACACCAAATGGGATTGGATCCCCACTGATGTTCCGACAGTGATATATATATATATATACACTCAGACATGATCACCTAGAGATGGTGATATCGAGATATGTTAAAGTAGCAGACAAGGATGATGTTGCGGATATGACAATGTTAGGAACAGTAATGTCATATGGAGATCCCTAGCACAGGTCTTACATGAGCATCATGTAATGTCAGATGGAGGTTAGACACATTAATGGATGTTCCTAGAGTAGGAACAATTGGATTAATGATTGTACCTAGTGCAAGTGGGAGTCTATTGGAGATTGTGCCCTAGGGCCAATCATTTCATGAATATGTTGTGAACATATTGATTAATTTATAGAGATAAATTAATGGTTATCATATAATTAGCATGTTTACTATGATAACAGTCCGTGATTAATTATGAGATAATTAATCTAAACTGTCTCAGGTCGCTCATTCAAGTGGGAACTTGAAATGAACTAAGACCAGCATGACCTCGGTGCATAGAGATGCATGCAATAGATGCTGGTACGAGAGTCATGGTGCAATTATGAAAGGGGTTACGAGTTGCTGGACATGACCCGAAGAGTCCTGCATGGGTTTAGTCATCAGCTTGCCTCTCCTGTACGCTTGTCACGACGCCTTAGACCTGAGGTCATCATTATTCCGGCATTGCAGTTGTCAGACTTTGGCTTAGTCTAACGTTGCCCATGGATTGCATCTCTGCCTTCATGGCTTCAACCCATTTTTCAGAGTTGGGACCCACAGTAGCTTCTTGATAGGTGGTAGGCTCACAACGCTCCATGAGCAACACATCCTTATTCTCAGTCATCAAAAATCCATATCTTTGAGGTTCAGAACGTGTTCTATCAGACCTTCGTGGTCCTTGTGCTACTAGAGGAGCTTCCACAACGTCTTGTGGCTCTTCTCTAGTTTCCGTCTGCGCCTCTAGAGTGTCTTGTGGATATTGAACCTCTTCAAGATCTATCTTGCTGATGGAGATTGTGCCCTAGGGCCAATCATTTTATGTATATGTTTTGAACATATTGATTAATTTATAGATTATAAATTATGTTGTTATCATATTATTAGCATGTTTACTATGATAGCGTCCTTGATTAATTATGTGATAATTAATCTAAAACTGCCCCTGGTCGATTGTTCTCCTGGGAGCGAGAATGAACCAAGACCAGCATGACCTCGGTGTATGGAGATACATGGACTAGATGCTTTGCGAGAGTCATGGTGCAATAAGTAAGGGGTTACAAGTTGCTGGGCCGACCTGGAGAGTCCTGCATGGGTTTTAGTCACGAGCTAGCCTCTCCTGTACTCTTGTCACGATGCCCTTAGACCTGAAGTCTTGACTATTCCGGCGTTGTAGATGTCAAACTTTGGCCAAGTCCAACGTTGCTCGTAGCAGGATAGCCATACAGGCTAGGTAAGGGTTTGATTGTTTATCGGGCTGAGGAATGTGGTTGACCAAGATGGGATTTTGTCCCTCATTAAAGATGAGAGATATCTAACTAGCGCCCTCGATGAGTCTGTCCAAGGAATGTGTGGCCACACAGGGAAATGGGACTAACTCAGGGAATCCAGAAAGTTGTGGTTTGGATTATGGATGACTTTCCCGTGCCTAATCCATGACCAAGATATCGTGTGACAATAGGGATCATGTGAAGGTGGTACTTAGGTTAAGTCGTTTTGGCGTTAAGCGATAACTCACGTGTTTTGGGTAGTCGTGATGGCTTGCTAGAGTCCGCTCTCGACTTGTGAGTCATAGAGATGACTTGCTGCAAACTTCACGTGAGGCCTGCTGGGTCACACATGACCAGGATCAAGATGCCGCAATGGGACACGAATTAGGGTTAATTCGTGTGTCACTTTGGTGACACAATTTAAGACATAGTTGAATGTCTTAGGAGATGAAGTCTTGTCTTAAATAAATATCTACGTTTGTGATATTTAAATTTGTTGGACAAGTTTAAATATATTAATTGTTAAATAGTTAATTGGATTAATCTATTTACAATTATATTCTTGTTTTTAATATTAGGGAATAATAAATTAGATAAGCTTCCTAAAAGTTAGGAGATTATTGATTTATTAAATTCACTAATATTGGGATAATAAGCTTGAGGGTGGCGCCTCATATATGATGATTTTAATTGATGAAAATGTTTTGTTAATTAGAGTCATGACTTGTATTTGAATTTGAATTCAAGATTTGATTTTGATTTCAAGATTCAAATTTTGAATTAAAGATATTAGGGTAATATTTTAATTCAATATTGTTGGATATTAATAAGTTGGTTATAACTTCCTAAGAGTTAGGATTGTTATTTTGATTTATTAAATTCCTTAAAAATTAGAGGGAGATGGCGCATTCTTGGTGGGGTCCATGGGCAAGATTTGATCTTGCATTTTGAATCTCAAGATTGCATTTTGAATTCAAATTAAGATATCAAGGTAATATTTTAATTAAGAATTTAAGGCCTAAAATTATAATATTATTGTAATCTTATAATTTTATAATTTGATAATCCACTAGTTTAGGGATTCCCTAATTATAATTATCAAACTCCCCAAACTCTATAAAAAGGAGAGCCAAAGTCGAATTTAGAAGACTAGTTCACACAAGTGCAAAATTCGACCTACACCTTTGTGAGACAAAGAAAATCGGCCAACCCTAGTTTTAGAGAGAGAAAGTCGACTTTCTCAAGGAGAGAGAGAAAGTTCGACTTGGACCAAAACCTTAGGGTTTTTGTGTCAGACCAAGAATAGTTCTTGGGTTTTAGGCACAACTTTAGTCTTGAAGTTCAAGCACAGTTCTTGAATTTCAAAACCGTAGATAGAGGTCCCCTATTCACTTGGGAAGAAGTGAAGGAGGCTAGCACCTGGGCATCTGCCAAATTGCTCGTGTGGATCACCGGCAGAGGAAGGACACTCGGAGTGGACTTCTCAGACTCACGAACTCAAAGCACCGATTCTTTTGGTAAAACTCTTTTCCTTCTTCTAGTATAAATTCATATAGTGGATCCTGGCTGGGAATCATATGAGCTGCATGTATTTAATGTTTTTTTTTTTTATTATTTTATCGCTTCCGCTGCGCGCCCGCTCTGTGATTATCCAACAGTGGTATCAGAGCCACGCTATTCTGGATTTATATTAGTTTTGATGATTATACATGAGATATATGATTATGTGTTTACCGTTTTCAATCGTATGCTTAAATGTTTTGCGAAAATCCACCACATGTTTTGGAACCTATCTAAAAATTGGTGCAAGTATATGTATGTGATACATAGGAAAATCAATCGGATTGATTTTATAATTATCTTGAAATTTTAAGTCTTGATTGAAAAACCCTATATATATATTTTGATTAAAATTGTTTTGATTATAATATGTGTAGGGTGATCGAAATTTTTAAATTAAGAATTTATTAATTTTGGGCCAATAATTCGAAATTCTTGAATTTGATTCTTGAATTTTAATTATTGGTACAAGACTTAATTTTAAGAGGGCATGTTAAATTGCACAAACCCTAATTGAACACAATCAAGAAAGTTGTTTTTGTATGTGTTGTATGTTTGTCGTGTTTGTATATATATTTATATATGTGAAGTGTTCATGTATGTTTAAATATGGTGTAGGATATGGCTCTATGTATTTTTTGGTAAATACGGCCTGCATGTCGTCTCCCTGAAATTATCGATGTAATTTTATTTGTTTTTACCTCAATGTAAACGAGGTTTTCAGAATGTAATTTTATTTTTCCTTTTAGAAAAATTCTCTCATTGGCTTGAGGGAATTTTAGGGTAGATGGGCCATATCCGAACACGGTTTTATATGCATTTAGTAATTTTTGTATCAGATGCAATTTGCGCTTGATGTATGTGTAGGGGTGCAACTTAACATGCTATATTTTAAATTCACGCATAAATACGTATTCGATACGAATGTAGAATTTTGTATCACAACTACCCAAAACACGTGAGTTATCATTTTTACTACCCTGTTACGGGCAGCGTTAGACTAAGCCAAAGTCTGACAACTGCAACGCCGGAATAATGATGACCTCAGGTCTAAGGCATCGCTACAGGCGTACAAGGAGAGGCAAGCTGATGACTAAACCCATGGAGGACTCTCCGGGTCGGTCCAGAAACTCGTAACCACCTTACGTAATTGCACCATGACTCTCGTCCCAGCATCGACCAGGGACAAATTTAGATTAATTATCTCATAATTAATCATGGACGTTATCATTGTAAACATGCTAATAACATGATAACACATTAATTTATCTTCCATAAATTAATAATATGTTCACAACATATTTACATAAAACGATTGGCCCTAGGGCACAATCTCCAACAGACTCCCACTTGCACTAGGGTACAATCATTAATCTAGCTCTTCCTACTCTAGGTTTACCGATCAATGTGTCTAATCCCCATCGACGATACATGTCGCTCATGTATAACCCTTGCAAGAGGTTTAGTCAAAGGATCAGCAACGTTGTCCTCGCCTGCTACTTTGCATATCTTCACATCACCTCTGTCAATCATCTCCCTGACAAGGTGAAAACGTCTGAGTATATGTTTGGTCCTCTGGTGGGACCGTGGCTCCTTGGCTTATGCTATAGCGCCACTATTGTCACAATACAAGGTTACGGGATCAGAAATGGTCGGAACCACCCCAAGCTCGGAGATGAACTTTCTAATCCACACAGCCTCCTTTTCCTCATCCGATGCTGCAATATACTCGAACTCCGTTGTAGAATCGGCAATCATGCTCTGTTTGGGACTCTTCCAACTCACGCTGCCGCCGTTCAGGAGAAACACATATCCTGACTGCGATTTAAAATCATCTTGGTCGGTTTGGAAACTAGCATCTGTGTAACCCCTTACACATAGCTCCTCATCAGTTCCACCGTACACCAAGAACTCATCCTTAGTCCTTCTCAAGTACTTAAGGATATTCTTGACAGCGATCCAATGATCCTCACCAGGGTCTTGTTGGAATCGGCTCGTCATACTTAGGGCAAACGACACATCTGGTCGAGTACATAACATGGCATACATGATGGATCCTATGGCCGAGGCATAGGGAATTTGTTGGAGATTGTGCCCTAGGGCCAATCATTTTATAAATATGTTTTGAACATATTAATTAATTTATGGAGATAAATTAATGGTTATCATATTATTAGCGTGTTTACTATGATAACAATCCTTGATTAATTATATGATAAATAATCTAAAACTGTCCCTGGTCGATCATTCACGTGGGA
>QANZ01031075.1:153147-171198 GCA_003254925.1 Chamaecrista fasciculata | reverse complement strand
CCCCCCCCCCCCCCCCCCCCCCCCCCTCCTCTTGGTTATTCCATTCACACTAACAAATTCCCTCGGCTTTAAGGTACTTCACAACATGGAGGGCAGCTTCCATGTGTGTAGCACAAGGATTCCCAACAAATTGACTTAATTTCTGCACTGTATATGTAATGTTAGGCCTTGTTAGATTGAGGTATATCAGCCTACCAACTAGCCTCCTGTATTGATCTCCCTCTGCCAAACAAAGGTTTGGAATTAGGATCAAACTTGAATCCCCTAGGCATTGGAGTGTCAACTACTGTTGCATCAGTTTAAGTGAGTATCTGAAACTCTGTTTGTTATGTATTTCTTTTGGCAGACAAAAGTTCCTTCTTCTCTTTTTGCAATCTCAATGCCAAGGAAGTATCTTGCAAAGCCAAGGTCCTTTACTGTAAATAAGGAATCCAAAATCTGCTTCACCTGTTTGATTTCTAACTCAGAAGATCCTGTCAATAACACATCATCCACATATACAATTAATGCAATAGAGCCCCCAGATGAGCTTCTTGTAAATAAACAATGATCATTAGGTGATTGGTGAAAGCCAAGTTTAATGAGTTGTGGTGTAAATTCATGATTCCACCAAGCAAAAGTCTGCATTAGACACAGTAGAACATGGTCAAGTAGTTATATTTTCCAACCTACAAACAGATTCTGGACCAGACATGCTAAATAACAGCGATTATCTCAAACATAATGGAAACATCACTCGCACCTTTATGCTGGTGGAGCTTATTTGTGCACGCTGCTAGAAAACAATCAGCACCATGAAGGTAAGGTCGTATATTACAAGCTTAGAATTTTCCTTCCAGTTTTACTGGTAGTGGCAATGCAAATGTTTTGTCTTTATCTATTTTCTAACCAAAGCTATTTGCTTGGTGTGTTTGTAGCAAGTTATTGGTGTGATATATTTTAGGAAGAATATAATTAGCTATGTGATATATTAAATGTCGGACAAAAGTTTTGGAAAATAAGAATAACCACAAGTAATAATAGATTCATCATAAACCTGAAAAAGTAAGAAGCTAAATGCCAGTAATTAAAAATCAAATCAATATAAAGCATCTTTTAACATCTTCTTTGGTAGGTTTGCAACAACAACGATCACGTGATCACGTCTTGAAGTCAGATCCGAAAATTCAGGGCATGTGTAATGCAGAACAGCAACTTCTTCCAACTTGATCTCACTGCAAGAGATTTCACTGAGTATGAAACAATGTAATCTGCCCTACTAATTAAATTATATGTCCAAATACATTTTTTTTCCTAAATCATTAATTTGAAGGTAAACGAACACTAGAAAGTAGATAAGAAACTGACGAAAACCATAAAAAAGTGAACACAGAAATCATAAAGCTTGATTATGATAGCATATAGCTTGAAGATTGGTAAAACTAAGACCAATCAACATCAGATCAATTCACACTATCTAGATCTGCAATAAGATCTTTTTTCATATTTTAGAGAGAGAGAGAGAGAGAGAGAGAGAGAATCCCATAACCATAATAACTAACACATCCATCCAAAGCCAAAATCCACTGAGTTTTGCAAACTGAATTATAAGACTTCAGCTTATATTTGATTCCACCATTTACCCAATACATAGGTATGATTTCATTAGCAAAGAAAGAATTTGTATTAACTTGTACAATCAAGTGTTTTCATAAATAATTTTACAATCTTGGGCATAGACAAATCAGTGAAATTTTTCCACAAAAGTTTAAACCAAAATTTTTCCTTTCCAATATTGGAACTTTAATGTGGACAGCCATTTCTACAAGGAATTTATACTGCAGGAAATTTAAGGTAAAATAATTTTATTTCAGTTATCTTGACTTTCATCAATTTGAGAAAATTCTGAAGGTAAAGTAAAACATGGTGGATGGCACGAAATTGTCATGCACTAATTTTGCCTCATTTATTTATCCTTTCTCTCTCATTATTGAATTTTCATGTCAATGGATGTTTGGTAATACATCTTTACAGAGTAACAGAGGAACCATTATGGATTATCTGTTTATCAGAAATTACATTGATGATCTGCTGAAGAATATTAAAAAACAAGTCTTGCAGGTTTGTCACATGAAGCTCTACTTGTGATTTATATTTAATATCATAGATAAATATAATTATTTGAAACATTCATTATCCAAGGTGAATTCATCTAATGCCTTCCATCTGCATAAACTCAATTTGTGATTCAACTCAGCCTCACTTATTAATCTCCCTTCACGTTGCATTAAGCTTCTTCTAGCTTGCTTTCCTTCACTTCCAATGTCTTCTCTCCATTAATTTGTTCTTGCTTTTCATCTAAGACACCATTTATTATGGGGTGGAACAATTCTGCAATCCAATTTTGCAACTGACTGGTGGCCACTTCATCTGCATGAAACATAAATAATGCAAGGGAATTTCAGTTTCTTGTTTAGATCACAAACTTGCTACATATGGAGAGAACAATGAGAAAGAGAGAGAGAGAGAGAGAGAGAGAGAGAGAGAGAGAGAGAGAGAGCAGACCTAATCTTGGGACTGTGTGACCTTGGGGGTGCCTTATGATTAGGGGTTTATCAAAAGCAGAAGCTAGTTCTTCAGAAGGCAGTTTCAACCAATCTTTTTCTCCAATAACATGAACAGATTTGACCTTGATGGTGTCCTTGTAAGCAATATCACATATGCTTGGATCTCTGAACTTTGATCCTGATATTGATACAAACAATTTGAAGGGTGGATGCTCCTTCAACACCTTTCCCTGTGACCCACATATTTCTGTATTTAGTTATGAGAAGATAAAATTATGACATTTAATCTCCCAAAAAATGCAATTATGACTAATTTGATCTGTTTGCTATTGATAATTATTGAAATTTAGAATTACAAATTTTAACATCATCTTGGGGAGATTAAATTTTTGTGATTTTATATTTCAAAGACTAAATTAATAAATTTGTCATCTTTCAAGGACTACAATATTGATCTAATCCAAAGTTTACATCATGATTCAGATGACAAAAACTACTTACCTGTGCTTGGTAACCCATCAGAAGTGCCGACAGTGTTGCACCCTGTGTTACAGATAAACACACACATGAAGAAAACCATGAATAATCAATGGAGTAGCTGAATCGTGAAAGGGGTAATGAAAATTTTATGGAGATGGACACACACACACACACATAATATATACCTGGGAGAAGCCACAAAAGCCATCAAAGGGGCCATTGGTTGTGATGTATTCGCAAAGGTATGATATACACTCCTCTAAGTTAGTGTACTCTGTGAAGTCCTGAATAAAAATTTAATAGTGTGTGTTCAGTGAAGCTCAATATTCTCTTTCTCTTATGTATTCTAAGAACTACAAATGAAATTGGATGTTGTACCTTGTTAAATTGAAACCACTCGAAGTAAGGTGGAGGGAATATGCCTTCAATGTCAGACTTTCCTCCAGCGGGAAATTTACCGTCTGGAAAAACCTGTCATCACCAATAGTTTGTTTGTTTGTTTGTTTGTTGGTTTCAAAGAAAAGAATCTAAAATCTGGACTGATTAAGAATGAATAGAGAGATTAGTTAGTAGTTACCAAGTCAAATTGAGCAAAGAGAGAAGGATCCCACTTGCTGATTTGCTTTTTGAAGAAACTCCCACTGGTCCTGAATCCATGGAGACACAGTATTTTCATCTTGTTTGCACTTTGAGCTGCCATGTTTGCAAAGAATCAACTCTGTTTCTTTTCAGAATTTAGACTCTTTTTTGCAGTATTACAGCAGCTGCTGAGGCACCTTCTTGTTATTTCATGGTTATAAGTTATAAGGAGAGTTTGGTGGTACCTACCTCACCTCCTATTCTATTTAAAGTGCACTTTTGGTTCTATAAGTTTAGCAAAGGTCTCAATTTGATCCCATAACTTTTTTTTATTGTAATTCATAACTTTGGCAAAGGTCTCAATTTGGACTCATAACTTTTTTTGTTGCAATTTTGGTCCCATAACTTCTGAAAACATCCCACCGTTGATCCCAAGCTGATTTCCATCCATTTTCTACCGTTAAAGATGATTTGACATAGTGAGTTGAATGATGACGTGGCAAATGTAGGTGAAGTGGATTTAACGACAAATAATGGATGGAAATCAGTTTGGGAACAATGGTGAGACATTTTCAAAAGTTATCGGATCAAAATTGCAACAAAAAAAGTTATGGTACCAAATTGAGACCTTTGTCAAAGTTATGGGACCAAAATGCACTTTCGCCTTAATTAACTAAAGGAACTCAACTACTACTACATATTTCAAAACGCTGTCATATTTGACTTGGCTGGTTGGTGTTGTTGCACGTGCTCAGCTTCTTCCCACTTGTTGACTTCTCTCTTCCACGAACCCAGGTATCATCTTTTGGTTACTTCATACTGAGTTTTTTAGGCATGTATATCATGTTTCAATGCCTTTCAGTCATATATAATAGTAACTTATACTAAAGTGGTGCTGTAATTTAACATTTTCTTCTACTCTCTATCAGTTTTTGTTTTAAATTTATTCCCTTCTTCGCTTGATTATTGTCAGAAGGGACTAGGGAGAAGAGGGAAAAACAAACTTATCATTTCATATATATCTCGTTGAAATATATTGAAGTATATTGAATTTGTGAAGAGAGGAACAATAGAGACTTTCTTTTTTGGCACAAAAGAACAATAGAGACTTTCGTTCTTTTCCTTTCTATTTTTTTATAAATAAAGAGATGATATTATAAATCTATCCCTTTTCGTTCATTTTTCTTTTATAATTCTGAATCCAAAATACTTTTATAATCCAATTTGGCCTTGGGCCTGTGTTCTCTACAAAAAAAATTGTACTTAAGTTTCAAATTTAAGAGTGTTGGGTGCTTAATATATATATAAATATATATTTTATTTACTTGTATAGTGCGGCGGTTCTAGCTACTGCTGAAACATATTTTTAAAAATGCATAAAGCATATGACATGTTAGGTGGCCATCCCATTACGATGAAAAATAAAATATAAATATTAAATTTTTATTTGTCACATCTAGTGTATATTAATATTTAATAAAATAATTGAGATATATAAAAAATGTTATAAGAAAATAACGAAAGAAATTTGTTGAAAATTGTTGTCCCCTATATATAAATACCTTGAATATGAAAGTGAATAAGAAGGCAGAAGACAAAGTTATTTTGCTGGTACCGCTAACGGCTACTTCAGAAGGCGACCCAACAACGGTCATACCACTTCACCCTTGGGCCTCAGCTACTTAGGTTTTATACAATTATTTATATTTTAAATAATTCATTTTTTTTATAACTATATACAACTTTGATAATATGTTACATATGAAATATATAAGAAAAACATAAAAGCATACACGTGAACTTTTTATATATAAAAGACCAAAGTGTAAATTTAGTCTCATATCTTTTGTTCAGTTCTTAATTTGGTCCCATATCCTTTTTTTTTGTAGATTTGATCCTATATCTTTAAGCCAGATCTCATATTTTTTGTTATTGCAGATTTGGTCTTATATTTTTGAGTCAGGTACAAAATTGGTTGAATCTTTAAATTTAGTGCATAATTTGTCTCATATATTTGGGTCTGGTACATAATTGGTTTCATATCTCTAGGTCAAATGAAACTATTTTGCAAAAATATGAGACAATTATTTAACCAACGGAATTAGCAAAAATATCAACGAAATAGTTTCACTTGACCTAGAAAATTCCATGTAACTCATTTATTTGTTAACCTAACCAAATAAATGAGTTACATGGAATTTGACCTTGATATCATCTCTCCTGCTTAGCCCTCAGTCGCCGGTCCTGCAAGACACTCCGATGGGGTTGATACCCCAAGAGAGCCTCTGACGGTCAAGTTAGCAAATGGGCAGAGTAAAAGTGTTGTTTGTGTGTGTTACCTGAGGGAGTTTATATAGGCTCTGGGATGCGGAGAGGAAAGCATGCGTGAGTGGTGGACGCACCATAGGTGGGCCCTACCCCTAGGCCTCTAGGGGTAGGGTTGTTACGCTGAGAGGCTCTGCATAGGTGGGTCTTGCTACTAGATACCTAGATGGTAGGGTTTGTTATGCTGAGGGGGCCCACCTTAGGTGTCTTAGTCGGTTAGCTGAGGTAGGCCAACTCCAAGGGAAGACCGGTCAACGAGCTTATCCGGAAGGGCAAGGGCCCTAGGTGAGGTCGGTGTTTGGATGTCCTTTGGACCATTCCGTATCACCAGTCTCCCAAGTCTCACTCTTAGACTTTACAAAAGTCTGAGACTTGAATGTGTTTTGCGTGGAGTCTTTGGGCTACCCTATATAAGACCTGTTTTGGTATCTGCAACTAAACTGCAAGTTTGATTAAATGTTGTCATACAGTTTCACAATTCCAGCTGGTGTCTTAAGGATTGGGTTTAATATTAGCTACTCTATAAGAAAAGGCATTTTATTTTTTATTTTTTTGGCCTGAGAAAAGGCATTTTATTTGAAATAAATGAAAAGAATACTGATTTTGATTGTGGAGTTTGTCGCACGTACCGACACGCCTCGAACTTGAAACCTTACCAAACATATCTTTCTGTAATTTTGTTTTTCCAACTCAAACCTTGCCTCCCACGTCCTTCCTTCCTCTTATCATCACCCTCACCAATCACAATGACCAAACTACCCTCTCTTCCACATCATTTTACAGCTCTGCCACCGGAGCCCCGTGTAAACACTCAACATCATCAAACTTCAAACTAAAACACATCAAATCAAATTAATGAATATAATTTTGGTTAGTTTGGAGGAATGTGTGGCTGAAATTTTCTGAAACACACAGGGTTCTTATGAATTATTTGAGTTTATAATATCCTAAACATATATGAATATCATGATATTCTTTTTATCCAATTCTAGGTTTTTCATGTCTTGTCTACCTACTAATTAGCCTATCGCATTTCCCCTTTATTTGGAAAATAACTGCACTCAGTGTAATTCATTAGTTTATTCTCCAATATATTTCAGAATTTACTAAATTTAGACATCATACATATATATGTCATAAATTCTCATTTTTTATCAAATTTTACTTGGTCTTCCATTTTCTTTTCAAGTAGTAATCTATATTTTCATGATATTTTTTTTTCTCTAATCTATTTTTTGAGTGTAATTTGACTTTGCTTGTCATAGATTTCAATTGGTATGAATAGAATTCGTTAAAAATAACTTGCAACTTTAAATTTATTGCATTTAAATTTAAAATGAGATATATATTATCAATTTCACTTATTTAACCATAAAATAAATAATTATTTTTTAAAAATTCAATTTGACCTTGTTTATTGATAATTCTAATTAGGTAAAAAAAATTACTCACAATCCAAAAATTTATAATAAGAGAGATATCATGGCATTTAATATTGGGTGACCAAAAATAAAAGACAATAAAAATATATGTAAAAAGAACCATTAATGATATACACCCTTTAAATAAATAAAGGTTAATAGGTAATCGTCGATGGGTAAAGGGTAATCAACCACTAGCACCCAATGCTAAGAGGAACCTCTCATTGGTGTAGACACCCATCTAGCATTAAATGCTAGGATACGAGCATTTAATGCAGGATTCTTGTAACCACGTGACCAGACAAGGCCGCGCCGGTTACAATGTACTTGCTTACAAAAGCACTCCCAGCTATCACCAATTCCCGTAAAAAGGAGAAAATCTCCACTGCACCTTGAAAGCGACAACTGTCGAACTTGAACAACTGGATGTGACATTAAGCCACGCGCTGGGTGCAATCTCCAACATACCCCCAACGTTCCAAAAGAACCTCGTATTGAAATGGGACAAAGGGGAGGAATATAAATACAAAAACACATACTATTCATAGGTAACAACTCTTTCTCTCTAGGATTAAGCATTGACACATCTCTCTACATCTTACTGACTCTAGCATTGGAAAAGAAACACAGGGAACCCCTGTGCTTTCTCGTCTGCAGATTCTGATACCGTTAAGCTCCCAGAAATCATCATCATCGTGAACTCAAGGTTAGATTTACATTTATCCAACTTTGTAGTTTTCAATTAACATATACATATATGTGTGTGTTTCACATTGTGTGTCCAACGAAAATCATATATACACTCAACTTCTTAATTACATAGATAGCTCAAGAACATTTATTTAGTTATTCTGCCTATGTAAGAACTTTCACGTTTGGCAAAAAAAAAAAAAACAACTTTCACCTAAATGTTATTTCCCTGTACTAACTACCGAGTGCTATGGGGATATTATGCGTGTTTCGCTAGCTCCTTTATTTGTTAATATTTTTTAAAAAGAAATTCTAAGATCTTGTTTATACATCTTTTATAAGAAAATGTGTTTATAACTTAGTGCCTTACAATTATGTTTGTATATTTTTTGGCCTGAAATTATGTTTGTATATATATGTGTGAAATTGTATATCTTTTTCTAAATGGTATCCATTCAATGACACTAAAATCGCGAAGAAGAAAAAAACAATCTCCCCAATAAAAATAAATTGAATGAAATGCGCAGACATTTTTTTTTAATAAAATTTTAAGTTAGTTGAATATCGAAATTCACTAAAGTCATGGTATATTTCTAAACTCTATGAGAGTTTATATAAATATTTACATATTGCTTATTGATAGGATATGAACTAGGCCAGGGAACTAAGGTCCTTTATAAGGCCCAAAGGACCCCAAGGTGAACCATCATCCCACCAGCACTTGATTGCATCACTCAGAGACCAAACAGTGCCCTTTACACGTCACATCAAAATCATTAAAGAAGCAGGTGATGCCTGTGCACGATTGAGTAGGAGACCACCCTACGTAACAAACTTATGACAATGACCTCAAGGGCCTTATAAATATTGTTACTGTGCTTAGATATTGACTTAGGCTTCGGAGACTAAACCTCCATTTGGGTGTCTTATGCAGGACCAAGGAGTTGAGACAAGGAACGAAATCAAAGCATTATCACTTATCAATAAAATCCTCACATCGATAACGAGAATCGAACTTATGACCTTATAAATTATGAGTCAACTCCTTACCAATTAAGTCAATATTTATTAAAAATGCACAAACATCATTTAAAGCATGCCAATCATATCATATGATGAATATGTTGAGTTTAATTATAATATTAATTAGGCTTCCACCTAACTCATTGACTTAAATATTGATGGATATGTGATTTGGCCAAATTATAGCTTGCAACTGATTCCCTTTCTCAGTTTGCCTTTTGTCAACAAAAATTATTGCAAATCCAATTAAGTTTGCAGATTTATATTCAGATAATATGATTAAAAAGTTGAGTGGTACCAAATTAATGCATTCAGTGAAGCTCAATAATGTTCAACATAACAATTTTAATTTACTTTTCTTCCTAGATTATTCCTATATAATTAACGTGTTTATTTTAGGTGAGGATAATATAATAAATAAACGCCATTCATCTACTTGCTCGATAAGTGCTCCTTTTGGATATTGATTTATTTTTTTTATCGATATGGTTTAGCTGCGTGCGAATATATATATATATATATATATATGGGGCTTTGCGTGTCCTAATCGGCACGTAAATATGTATGTAAAATAAATAAGAGACTAAATTGTTAACTTAGTAAAGAAAGAGAGACCAAATAGTAAATTTTCTTTTATTTTTAATTTCATAGACTATAGTTTTAAACATGGACGACCAGAAAGGGGTGGAGCCATATAATATTAGATATATATATACTATATTATATACGTGAGGGTATTTTTGGTTGGTCAAAAATAATTAAATTAAAAATTAAAAAAATAAGAAATAAACATGTGGAACTTAATAATTGACTAAATGTATAGATAATGTGAGAGAAAAAGTAGTAGATGAGATTTAAGAAAGTTAAAACTTATTATTTGATCTTTTAATTTTCACACTTCTAACGATTTAGTCCTTAAATAATAAAAATATATTATTTAGTTATTAAATAACTACAAATGTCAAATCAAACGTTACATACATATTTCCGTGCTCGTTAAGGCACGGGAAGCCCCTAATATATATAATTGTGATTAAATCAGTAGTGATTGACCAAATTTGTCTTAACCAACCCATGGAACATGTTTTGTTTCTCCTTTTTCTTCTTTAAGTTTCCAGTGGAACGTGATTTTTCTAATAATTAATTAATTATTCACTCATATTTTGAACCTCTTTCAAAGTGGAAAATCTCAAAAACAGACAGATTTTTTTATATATATATAAAAAGATGAAGGAGTACAAATTCAACGCTCTAGAGTTATGAACTTAAGGGATATCAGGTCCAACATTTTTAACCTTGGGATCTCTTAAATCATGAGTTGAAGACGCTAAAAACTTGAAAGCTTTATTATCATAAACAACAAAGAATAACAAACAATAAAAAATATTAACATAAAACGAAACAGAAGATTCAAAGACAGACAATAGATACACAACACATAATAACCTAGATATATGATTATTTTGTTGTTCACGTACATTTTCTTAAAGTAATGTTACAAAATAATCCAGTTCTTTATCATTATAAAATTCTAAAATTGCATGATTTAATAATAAAAAAATTATAATTATATTTAAATATACAAATTTTTAGACTTCGTTTAATTCCAACTTAACTTATTTCACATCTTTAATTATTTTGATTTTTGAGAGAGTCTCTCTTAAAAAAAATTAATTATAATTATAAAATTTAAAATTTTACTCAAATAATACTAAATTACTTTGTAACTAAATCAAGTCAAACACTTAAATAATTACATGTTTACAAATTACAACGCTAAATGGAAAATGATCTCTGGTGAGGGAATTGAAGAAATTCATATGCTGGAATCCCGGCATAATGGCAGTGTTTTGAACGCGCGCTTGAAGCGCGTGGAGAAGCTTTACCTTTCAGGTAGACATAAAGAATCCAACGTCTATAAATTTAGAAGATGTGGCCTCGCGACACGTCATTTCAAATCAAATTTTCTAATTGCATTATTATCTTAACTTCTAAATCATATATTAAGGAATAAATTAATCGAAATTTCTACTTTTTATCTATACATTTGGTATCTCCGTTTCATTTTTCAACCAGTCATATTAATAATCATTTCAAGGAGGGATCGCTTTGTCACTCTCTTTTTTTCTCTGTGTTTTGCAAACTTTCTCTCACCTCCCCTACTTCTTCTTCTCTCTCTGGCTTTAGCTTCGCTCCTGAAAACCTCCGATAAGGTAAATTCTCTTCTTGGTTTTCTAGTGATGTCTTTTTTTTTTTTTCGTTTATTTTTCTTCTGTGGTTTAGGCATCTTGAAGTCCGCTAGTAAATTGTTCTCTTTCTGGAATTCGTCTTTGATTGGAGGTCTTGAGTCTTGACGCTACCTTTTTAGTTTCTTTACATCGCGCGATGCTCTACCTGACCGATCCTTTTCTGGTGTGCGATTTCGTTTTTTTTTTTCGTTCGATTAGGAATGTTGAGATTCTTGTTTTTCAGTTCCAGGTTGCCCATTAGGGTTTTGCAAGGTGATCGGTGATCCGACAACTTTTTTTCCCCCCAATTCTTATTAAGTATCCTTTCGTCTTTTTCTGAGAGAAGTTGATTGTTTATATGGTTATGGCATGTATGATATTGTACTCGAGAAATGAATTCAGGTTCTGGTATTCTGTCTCTGTTCTGTGCCCTTGGATAGATGCATTTCTAGTTCTTGTAAACTTTTTGAGCCATTTGGCTTTTGCAAATCGCTAGTGGGTTGATTGGTTCTTAACATACGATAATGTGGGGTTTTCCCTGGCAAAATTGGGAATTTACCAATGAGGGGGCTCGTTACACTGATCTTCTTTTTGTCAAGCAGATTGGGTGTTCAACCTGTTTTGTGTTTTCACGATGTGTGCATTTCTTTGAGTTTTTGTGTTGACTAGGCTTTCCTCTCACCGGGATTTGATATGGTGTAGCAGATAGTTGAATAGAATGGCGTTTTAGATGAGCTTCTTCTGTTCCGCAGAATTTATTTGACTTAAGTAAACTTATTTGACATTATTGATTGGGGCGTTGTGAGGCTAAAATGGATGTATTATATTCTTACTGCACTCCTTAGTTTAATTAGTTATTTATAGTGTTTATTGTCTCTGTTATTTATTTTTTCCAATATGTTCACGTCCTTGTCATGGTAGTTCATTATGTCTGTTACAGCTTTTTATTCAAGCAGATCATGTATTTTTTCTCGTTCTTAATCAGAAATGTCTGTGCAGGCCATTTTACTACACTTTTTGCCCTCACTTTGAGCAGAATTCAAATAGAATAAACATTGTCGGGAATTGCAAACAGGCAGATGGTAAGTAATTCTTTTGCTTATGGGTTTTGTTAGAGGCAGCTCCCTTAGGTTTGCAATTATTGTTCTTGCATTTGTTTTTTGCTGAGTAAATTTGCTCATAGGTATTGTATGATTTCTTTAGGAATCAGGACCCAACAATTAAATTATCTGTTCATGTAGTTGTTCGTGTCTAGAACTGTATGGGAATGATCAATAATTATTTTCAATATCCTTATGTTTTAGTGTGGTGTTTCTGTTTCAGGCTACTAATGAAAATCTTCCACCAAATGTAATAAAGCAACTTGCCAAGGAATTGAAAAATCTTGATGAGTCCCCGCCTGAAGGCATTAAAGTTGTGGTAAATGATGATGATTTTTCAACAATTTATGCTGACATTGAGGGCCCAGGTACATAATTTTGTTTTCTATCTTTATTTTTGAGCATTAAGTGAATATGTCAAGCTGAACCCAAGTTAATTATGTTTTGCAGTTGGGACTCCCTATGAAAACGGAATTTTCCGAATGAAGTTGTTACTGTCTCATGACTTTCCACACTCTCCGCCAAAAGGTGTGTTTAGATAGTCATATCATCTGGACCAAATTTTTTTTTAATCTGCTCATTTTCTTACACACAATTACAATATAGTTTGGAGTTTTAACTGTTCTTGTTTTAGTCATTCCACCTCCATATTTCATATTTTCTGTTACTCATCTAAGCCGAGGACATTTATCTGCTTATTGCTTTGGTTTTCCTGCTTAAAACAATCTGATCCATTATTTGTCGTTTTTAAAACACTATTAACTTGGTTAGCTTTTGAAAATACGGCAGGTTATTTCTTGACTAAGATCTTCCATCCAAACATTGCAACCAATGGAGTGATTTGTGTCAACACTCTTAAAAAGGATTGGAATCCTACCCTGGGTTTACGACATGTTCTTATTGTAAGTATATTGGCTGTTCTCGTAGGCAAAGTTTCATGAATTCATTTCTACCTGTCCGGTTGAGCACTGATGGATATATTAAATATGGGTTGTACATGATTGGTCTTTCATTAATGTCAGATTCTCATTTTTAACAGGTAGTCCGGTGTCTTTTGATTGAACCATTTCCAGAATCTGCTCTAAATGAACAAGCTGGCAAAATGCTGCTTGAAAATTATGAGGAGTATGCTAGACATGCCAGGTTAGTTAAATAAAATGATGTTGTTGACAGCTTGAAAATTACATTTCACTCTGAACCTGAATTATGATTTTGGATGACACATTGCCCATGTGAATCGGAAAGATTTTGACAAACTTAACGAGTTATCCATTACAAACAATGTGATATTTCTCATCTTGAGTTTGAAAACCTTCATATTTTGATATTCTTCCCCATACACTAGTTAATCTAACTGCAGACATACGATATATCTTCTCTAGAGTCTGTCTGGTGTATCTACACATTATCCCCTAAATGCTGCAAATCTATTAGCTTCATGTGTTGCATTTGCATGCAGACTTTACACCGGAATACATGCGAAACCAAAGCCCAAATTTAAAAGTGGAGCTATATCTGAGTCTACGACTGCACTCAATATCGATCAGACTAACACTTCAGTTCTTAATAGTGAAGTAAAAAGTGCAGCATCAGGTGGGGCGTTGCCATTGCAGCCCCCATTAGCCCCAGCAACCACTGCAACTAGAGGAAACAATCAAGATCAGGCAGCTACTGCTACAATGGAGACAGTTGTTAATGGGTCTACTGCAACGACGGTAGTTCCTGCTGCACCGGTACCACAAAGGAAGGAAGGTGGAGGAGTAGCAAAAGTTCAGGCAGACAAGAAGAAAATAGATGCCAGAAAGAAAAGTTTGAAAAGATTGTAATCAAGTTGTTCAATAATTGAACTTTTCTCATTTGTGGTTTAGTTGATAGAGAGAAATGGGGAGGGGAGAATGTTGATCGCTGCCTGGGGAAGATGAGTCTAACATTTACAGATACCATGATGACTACTTCCCACTGGGGAGGGAGTTTGAGGGATGAAATTGAACTCTTGTTATTCTACTTGGCCTCTCGCGTCTTTCTTGATTGTTTATAACTTTATGTTTCGGTGAAAGTAAAAGTACCAAGGGAATCATTATGTTGTGAGAGAAAAGTAGAGTATGGGTCTATGGGATAATAACTTTACCTGCGTGTTGGCCTTTCGGTGTAGTGAAAGTAATTCATATTCATTTATATATATATATATATAACTCATATAAGACTTTTAATTGATAAATTGCTAGAAGTAATTATGATAGACAAAACGACTAGTACAGTAGTACTTTTAAGAAAAAAAAAAAAAAGGAGATAATTCTACGGAGAAATCGAGGACAAAAAAGAAAATCCAATTTGCATTTTAGATTGTGATTAGCCCAAAAGTCCTATTTGCATTTACTTACGAGAGACAATATCTTTTGCCGAAGCCCAAAGCCCTCTCTCTGCCTTGTTATTTTAACAGTACGGCTATGTGTATTGACAAAAAAAAATTAATAACACGGCCTATCTATTGACAAAAAAATGGAACATAATACGGCCTCTCGTGAGACTCGTGTCTTTATTAATGGCTTGTTTGTGTTGGATTTTTTTTTTTGAAACTCCTCCAGTTTGTGCATCACTTAAAATTAATATGAATCCAACATGCCTTACGAATTTGGTTATAGAATTCAAGACTTGACTTATACAATATCATTCCACTTATCACTTAGACCAATCTTTTGTTATTATTTATACTAATGATTTGGTTCTACTTTTGTGATTTGGTTTTAGTGAAAATTTAATTTTCCACAAGTGACGAACCCATATTTAAATCTTTGTTACAAAAAAGTGTCTGACAATACATTAAATAAAATTACCTTATGTTTATGAAAAAAAATTTGTCTTTTTTTGTACCTTCTAATTCGTTATCAACATTAAATATAAAGTTAAGAGTTAAAGGGCGGCCTTTCTTCTAGGTTTTCTCTACTAGGGTTTCTTCAACATTGAGCGCTATTTTGAGGGGTTGTCGGGTGCCGGCTCCCCATTCTTTTTTTTTTCTTGTTTTTTTTTTTGTTTTCTCCTCCTCTTTGTAGGTGTTTTTCTCCCTTCTTTGATGAAGGCGTCTCTCTTTCTCTCGTAGTGGGAGTGATTTTGTTTTTGAAACCGACTTAAATATTGTAGATTTGCTACCCAAACTTTTCTTGAAAACTAGATGATGATGAAGAATGGATCCTAAGAGAGATTTTCTTGATCTGGAAAAATCTTTGGAGATCAATGAAGGAGATGAAAATGAAATTGCAAACAAGTGAAGATCTAAGCTTGACATCTGGTTTGTCTTTTTAATTTTAAATGTATTTTGTGGGTGAGTTCTTCTCTCTTTTTTAGTATAGTTTGGTGACGATCTATTATATTTTTGTCCTCTCCTTGTGTGTTGCTTAAATTTGATTTCTATTCTATAGGATGTAATGATGTATATCATAGGAGTTGAGGGCTGCTCGGTGGATTCTTGATTATCTCCCGTATTTTCCGGACAGTCTTTGTACTCTTTCATAACTTGCCATGATTTGTTAAAAAAAAATCGTTATCAAAGACTACCATAAACTACGAGTTATTGTTTTCTAATGTTGATATCCACTAAACGTCTAGCCGATATGTGCAATTAGAAAATATTCTTAGAAAGGTCATTCAATCTGAGTTTTAATACTGAACTCCACCGAACAGCTCAGATTGACAGATCGAAAAATGTGGGGGGCAAAATAAATTAAAATAACCATTAAATATCTTACGAGACAATCAAAAGACAAACTAGAGACACCATTTCACCACAACCACTAACGGCAGGTGTTTACCACTACAAGATTTGATTCTGGACCATAAAACAAAGATTTAACAAGAAAAAAAAGGACTGGGTCTAGGAGTACATTATATAAGACAACAAGCCAACCCTGTCCCCCATTGTCTGTCATTTTTCTTTTTGTAATTATCATTTTTCATTTAGGTCTTGGTAGAGATGGTGTGATCACTTTGCCATCATCACCTTAACAAATTCCTCATAGTTTATTTGGCCATCACCATCAACATCAGCCTCACGAATCATCTCGTCGACTTCTTCATCAGTAAGTTTCTCCCCAAGGTTGGTCATCACATGGCGGAGCTCAGCAGCAGAAATAAACCCATTCTGATCTTTGTCAAAAACTCTAAATGCTTCTTTGAGCTCCTCCTCAGAATCGGTATCCTTCATCTTCCTAGCCATAAGGTTTAAAAATTCAGGAAAGTCAATAGTACCATTCCCATCAGCATCTACTTCATTAATCATATCTTGGAGCTCAGCTTCGGTAGGGTTCTGTCCTAGGGATCGCATAACAGTTCCAAGCTCCTTGGTTGTGATACAACCTGGAAAGATCACATCACATACAATCAAATGGTCGCTTCCAAGTTCATTGAGGTCATGGATAAATAAGATAAGCATGCTTGCAAATTGCAACTATACACAAACTATCAATCAAGTTCTAAAGGGTGACAAATTATTAGTAACACAATACAAAAGGTTTAAATTCCGTGTATAACAGTTCAAGATTACATGTGAGGGATTGGGCCGTCACATTCTTTTGGCCGAGGGAAGGCCTTTCAGAACTTTAGGTTTCAGGCATAAAACTAGAAGTTCAATATTTTGCATGGCATAGAAACCGTATGTAATCTTAAATTCTCTTGTCACATTGCAAGCAACACAAGCTCTCGAAATTTATTTTGAACACATGTGAAGGCAAAGACAAACACAATACCCTAAAGTAAAGCCATCGTTATATTACATACGCTCCCTTCTTATTTGTTGGAAAAGAAAACTCAATAGTAAGAAATATACTAAAGCGATTGATTAATTCTCTCCATCATACCTTTAAGCTTGAAGCTTACAAAATTACAAGTTAACAGAGAGAAAGAAAGGAAAAAGTGAAACTTCAATCCATTTTTTCTTTATTGTCTTTTGACCAGAGCAGAATACTGCATACAGAGACAAAAGACTTCTCCTACATGGTATCTTAAATTAAAACTCAAGCCAAAGCTTATCCAATACAACCAAATATCATTCATAAACGCTGCAACACATACTTCACATGTAAATAATTATTCCTCTGTTTTCTCCTGAATTTTTCTCGTCAGCCAAACAGAGAAAATAAAAGCATAAAATTTGCAGAGTTATCCTCTAATATAAGAAAATCGAAACAACAACAATCAAATTCATCTAAGATCTAAATCTCGAAAACAGTCGTAATCAATATAACAAAACTAACAAAGTCGCGGTAAATTTTCTTCAAAATCATTAATCCATATAATTTTTCCAAACACTGAAGACAACACCTAGATCTAGAAAAATTCCAGACATTAAATGATTGATATGCCATTTGAAGCATCGAAAGAGAGACGAACCGTCTCCATCCTTGTCGAACAAGCTGAAGGCCTCCTTGAACTCAGAGATCTGATCATCGGTGAGCTGATCGGCCATTGTTGTTTTGTTCTTCTACGCTGCGAGAGAGAGACCGCTCTTTCTTTCTTTCTTTCGTTGTTTCTTTTTTTTCTTTCAAGGGATGATTCCGATTATGAGATTGGAGATGGACAGCATATAAAAAGAGGGTTTTGGTTCTTCACAGAAATGCTGTCTTTTTTATATGAAGCTCAACGCTATTATAATTTTTTTTTTTTTGCC
>QANZ01031075.1:124457-151244 GCA_003254925.1 Chamaecrista fasciculata | reverse complement strand
TTTTTTTTTTTTTTGGGTCATGAGTCTTCTAATCTCACTCGCAGAAATTTCTCATGAAAATGATAACCTTATCAACGTCGAAGATTCCATGACCACGACGCAATGGGTTGGGCCGTTGGGCTGAAGCTTTTTATAATTTTAAGGCTGATTTTGTATTATATTATAGTATACTCGCTTCGAACCTGATTACTCATTAGATATTGTGCTCAAAAAACAATATAAATTTGACTGATGAAATTTCAAGTGTTTTACCAAAAAGTAGTTCAGTAGTAGACACCAATTACACAATGTAGGATTTTAATCAAAGAAAAATAATAATGGAAGAAGATATTATTAACAAGAGAATGATGAGATGAGATCAGAAGGCGAGTCTTCTCTTACAGGCCTCAAAGGGTGGTAGATTACTAGTAGTAGTAGTAGTAGTATAAAAGCAATAACATCCAAAATCTGTAATAATCTCGTCAATCAAATCCCTGCAAATATGATCCTGCAAAGCCAAGCCTATTCTTCCAATCTCTCGCTTCTCTCCCCATGCTATCTCTCTACACACTTCCTCTACACTCTCTATCATTGCCTTGCTGCTCCACATCACCATTGATGACCCTTCATCTTCTTCTTCATTCTTCCCTTTCTTCAATCTTACTCCCAAATCATGACTCGTCATTCTCTCGTAGAAATATGTGTTCTCTTCTCCTGCCTTCTTCTGCAATTGTTGCTTCTGCTGCTGCACTACTCGCCCTGTTCATATTATATCATAACCCTTAATTCATCTTTAATCATTTCAATATTGATTATCTATTAAAGACTGATCACACATATATAGAGACCCATTATTTTTGCATCAAATTAAAATCAAATCACATCTTATCTTTCCCAAGCATGCTGCTTCTTCGAAACATGCAATTACTAGCATAATTAAAATCATTAATTAATTAGGGGTATACATCTTTTTTGAACAAGAGGGGTATACATCTTTGATACATATATTTTTTGTTGTTGTCCGTCCACTCTCCCAAATTTTGTGCCAATTAATCTAAACTTGATATGTGTTACACACCTAGTTATAATAAAGAGATAAATTCTCAACAAAAATAGCTATATTTATAAAAATTTCAACAAAAATAACTCAGACCAACCCTGTAGAAGTGGGTAAATTAAATTATAGTATTCTACAGAGTGGAGCCTGGAGGACATGTATATAGGACATATATAATGACAATGATCATTTCATCACCCCACAAAAGTAAGCACTAGCTAGGCATGTACAGTACAATGTCTTGTTCAAAGCTACCACATGCATGGTGTGTGAGAGAGAGAGAGAGCAGAGAGAAGGGAAGCAAGTATATGTAAAGCATATTATATAGTGGGTGTGTGAGGGGTTGAAATGAGCAAAACACTGTAAAAAGTGAGAAGGGATTCTGCTTCTGCATGCTCACTGCTGTGTAAAGTGGCTAAATGTGTGTGTCTCCCGTCTTACTTTTTCTTTTGTACATCTTTTGACTGCCCCCTCCTGAATAAATACTTCTCTCTGTGGTGTACAAACAGTGGTCCATCACAACCATTCACTAAAGTATACCACTTTTATATGTAAAACGGTCATCTCAATCTGGGTTTCTATAATTAAGATGGGATAGTTTTATTTCTCTCAATAAAACTATTTGATTACTATTATATTGAACTTAATTATATGAAAATCAATAGTTAATAAAGTTGTTAATGTAGTTTGCTTTACTTTTTTTTTTTTCTCATTATAATAGCTAGCTAGCTGTAAGTCACTTAAATTGCTTGCAATATAATTGCAGCGGCAAGGAGGCATTAATTTGTCCCCCACTATGATGGTGAAGATGGTGTGGAACACAAGAAGTTATGATTGTAAAAATTGGAATCCTAAACACCATGGATAAGAAGGCATGTGCATTTTCATGAACGAGCAATCTAATCACTATAAAACTCCTAAATCGTCAACCTAATTGCAACTATGTATTTTCCTAACTTAGGGATTGCAAATGTTCATTTAGAATAATGACAAAATATATTCTATATTAATTGAACCGCCCCAAAAACAGTGTTTAACCTTTTCCCTGTGATATAGGACAATTTCATAGATTTTGAATTTTAATAAGTAGGGCCGTTTATAAAAAAAAAAAAACAAAGTAGGGCCGTTTAATTTTTTTTTTGAAAAAATCTGTTTGAAATATCAATCTAAACTATATGAATATAACCTAAAAATGTTAATCTATTATGCAAAGTTTGTTTAGGGATATAAGATGCAATGAATCGTGACCAATAAAATTATGAAACATGAAAGAGTAAGAAATTTAATACTAAAAATTAATAAAAAAAATTATTTTTTAATCAATTAAAATTGTGTATGGAGTCACATTACCAACTAACCCTTCCATATGTTATAGTTTTATATTATTGGTTCATGACCCATTACATCCCATATCCCTTAGCACAAACTTTCTATTATAGTATAACCCTAAGCACAAACAGGAATTAAATATTAATGAAAGGAAAACAATGATAATATTTTTAAAAAGAAAATTTTCCAGCAATGTAGTGTTGTTAAATGTTGCCCTCATAAATTCTCCTTTTCTCTAGTCAATTCCTACCTAAGTTACGGGGAAAAGGAAAATTAGACAGTTGATAAAGATCATCTCCAACAGATCAATTAACAAAAGAAGAAAAGAGATTGATAATTTAGAGAAAAAAGCCAAAAAAAAAAAACTTAAAACGTGGAAACTTAAAAAGGAAAATTATATAATATACATAAATCATGTATGCATAAATCCATGTAAAAATTAATTTAAAACAGCCACATGCATATCAAAGAATCTGAAGCTGACAATCAATTCATCCATTCATAATCTATGAAAAAAAAAAAATTAAACCATATAGTTTAAGAAATCCTCAGAAGTTCTATGAATATATAGCAATATAGCCAATACTCTCATGTTAAATCCAACATTTATATTTAGAAAACAGTTTATAGATGTCAATATCAGAGAGATTCAATGAATTTGCAGTAACACTGCACAATAACAATATATTTATCCAAAATTAGATATAACAGAAGCAAAACGTTTCTATCAAAAAAAAAAAAAAACAGAAGCAAAACGTACGTACCGTTAGAATGCGAATGTCGTTCCGAGTAGCCTCTGAAACTCAGAGGCGACCGAGTGAACTCGTCCAGCACTGACACTGGACTCGGCTGTTGCTCGCATTTAAACTCCGAACACTTCAGTTCTGAAACCGTTCTGATTTTATCCTCTAAGCAAATAGTACTCGCGCTTCTCACAATCGCCGCCGCCGGCGACGGCGACGCCGTCCCTGGCTGATCTACTGACCGTACGGCCTCGATGATCTTCTTCAGTGCCTTCAGATCCTCGTCGCACTTCTGCAACGCGCTCAACAGCCTCTCTCTCTTATCCGCCACCGATTCCGTCTTCGCCGCCGGAACCTCCTCCAAGCCCATCAGCCTCGCCACCAGCGCCGGCGGAGTACTTCGGAAGTTCTCCGGTGATTTCGCCGGATTTGATCGGCGAATCTCCGGCGGAATGGTCGGACTCCTCGGTACTTCGCGTGATAAAATCGGATTCGGGTTCGGGTCGTTCCCGGTAACATTATTGGTTTTCGCATCTTTGAAGTCAGAATCAGAACCGTCTGTAACGGAAGTTTGTTTAGGCAGTTCGGCCGTTGCGCTCCCATTCTTAATCTGCTTCTTTCCTGAAACCGAAATCGAAAAGCAGAAAAGAACGTTATTAGATTGCTAATCCGAATTCCATGTATTTATTTTCTGAGTAACCAAACATAATCTAGAAAAACGGAGAGAAAATTACCGAATGTGAGAAATCTGCGAGGATTGTGAGACTTGCAGACGAAGTGGATGATGCCGGACATGCAGCCGACGGTTTTGGCGTGAATCTTTTCCGGCGGATTTTCTCGGCGCGACGACGACGACACCATGCTATTTTGTCTCTTCATATCGCTCTCCGAGACAATGTGCCTTTGTGTCTGCGTGTGACGGGGGAGAGTGAAAAAGCAAAAGAAAAACAATTCATTTTATTTTTATTTTCGGGGGAAAAAAATAAAGAAAGGGAGTTATACTTTTTTATATTATACTAATAATTAGTCTAAACTCTAAATGGAGTGGAGTAAAGCATAACGGTAATTGATGGAGGGACATGGAGAGGTGGAAAGTAAGAAAAGAAAGTATGAGGGAGAAGAAGAATGTTAATTAGCCAAAGCAAATTGCACGTGGAATGCTGTGTATTATTTATATTATTCATGATGATAAGTTTTTTTGATTTCTTGAGATGAGCATTTCACTTTGGTAAATTAATTCTGTTTTGTCTTCACCTTTTGATTTACGATATATGTGGCAAAGTAATTGATTAGGTGAATAAATTGGATGAGTGAAGTATAAGGAGGATGGATGTGGCACGAGATGTGAATGAGGTACACACCAGAAAAAGGAAAAAAGATAAATGGAAGACACGTAAAAAAGGATGGCCAACTCCAACATATGGCTGTAGCATCCAACTACTAAGCATGATGCTCATTATGAGAAATTCTTTACTATTTTTTTTTTTTTTTTTACTTCACAAAAGTTTTACTACGGGTTAGATTTCTAGTATAATAAAACATTTTAGTTAATGATATATGGGTGAGTACATCGATCAGTACTGCATGCTAGTAATATATATGGACCTTAATATATTAAACTAAGGCACGATTCGTCTCTTTTCAATGTGGCATTTACAGACCCATTGATGAGTCTGTTTTTTTTGCCTGATTCCATGATTTCCATGCAAAGCATGCCTTACATTTGAAGTCATTGACTAATCTACAGGTAAAAGAAAAAAGAAAGAAAGAAAAGTTAAAGTTGTTTAGACTCTCTCTCTCTCTCTCTCTCTCTCTCTCTCTCTCTCTCTCTCCCTATATATTTATTAAGTTTGTGGTTTAGTGTTGAATTTCTTGAAACGTACGTATGATTTTTTTTATTTTATTTTTAACAAAAACGTACGTATGATTCAATTTTTGGAAATTGTATGTACATAACTTGTTTAAATTAATTTAAGTTTGTCGTAAAGTTGTCATTTATTACTTATCTAGTACGTGTACGCGTACCATTAATTATATTATCTCATGTAGTTGACCCATTCATCCCCTTAGCCAAAATGCACAATTTTACTAGCTAAGGTAAAGGGGATATATATGCATGGGAGGATTTGTCAAGATTATATTTAAAAGTAGTTGGCAAGGAGGATGAGGTGAAATGCCTGCTTTGGTATATGTCAGAGGCCAATTGTGTGTAATGGCTACATATATATATATACATATATATTTGGTATTTGATTATTCACCTTGTGGGTTAATTAACTTGATTGACGATATGATATCCTAGTAAATAAATTAAGCTATGATAAAAGGAAATGATGCTTTTGAGTTGGTTATGACAGCAAGTTTGGATAGTGTCCAAGCAAACAAAAAGCATATCCCGAAGGCTATGCCCCATTTATTGGGCCAGTCCATCTGTTGAAGTAACTTTGAATTGTGCAATGTTTGGCCTTATTGAATGTGTCAAAAGGGGAACTATATATATATGTTAGGAGCTACAATGTTCCGAATTGTAGGGAGTAAGACAAGTCCAGTGTTGGGCGTGCAAAATGAAGTTTGTAGCTAGTAATACAGGAATGAATTGATGAAATAGAAATAATGAGGATGTACGAAGCAGTGATGAGATTGAAATCGCAAGGGATTCTGGTTCCATGCCCACTGTAATGAAAGTAGAGGATATCCCCTGATTGGGCTCTGTCTACCATGCGAAACAGGTTGCACAACAGTCCTTCGCGTGCAAGCAAATGCTAATATAATCCCATATCTGATTGTCCATTAATTACTCATGTTTCAGTTTATAAATTAAAAACTTGATGAACATCAGACTTAAACAATTAGTGTAACATCAGACTTGGATAAGCCTTCTGTTGCCACAAGCCATAAATTTCTTTTCCCTTTCATAACAAGTAAAATTACTTGGGTTCTATTCATTTCAACAATCAAATTCCTCTTATCTATACTATTACGTCTCTTCGATTATATTTCAGGAACATCATTTGATTGTANAAAAAAAAAGAAAGAAAATAAAGACCTTACTTAGGCCCGAGCTTATATAAAAATTTCTATCATATTAAAAGAACCAGACCATCTTATTTTGTAAACCCGGCCCATAACCAGGTTCACTTCATTGTTGAGAGTAAAATGTATGAAACAAAATTCTATAGAACAGTAGAGCATTTGTTGACCCCAAAAAAACAAGTAGAGCATTGGGAATTCAGTTATCTAAACATATCAATTAGAAGCATAATCTTTATATTATATAAATTTATATTTTTTACTATTAAATATCTTTTTAATTGTTGAAAATGCATATGTATTATTATTTGTATCAATTGTATATGAAAAACATACATAAATATATATTTAATCTTAATTAAATTAATGTTTTTTTTTCACAATATATACAAATTAAATAAATAAGTGAAATAAAAAAAAAAACAAAAAGTTTGAAAAAAAGTTGTGGCCCGGCCAGACTCGGCGACCTGACCTGTCCCGTGTACACCCCAACCCATAATTATTCCTAAAAGTAATATCAGATAAAGAAAATCTAATGCTACCAATTCAGAATTAAACCAAATAGTTCATACCATATGGAGAAAAATGAAAAGAATATTGTCTGTCTTGTCATATACTTCAGAACAGAAACTAATCTATCCTCTCTTTTTCAATGAAAAAGAACTATATTCATCAAGCGACAAAGCAAGCCTTCTGTACATAGATCCTAAAAAATAGTCATGCCGTAACAAATAAGTGGTCATATGCATTTACGATTTCTTCAACAGAGAAGGAAGGGGAAGAAAAAAGAATCTAAACAACATTTTTAAGATCTTTCCAAACATTGTAGTCATTACTTGTGCCATTGTAGTTTATCACACTGTCTTGACATCCTATAAAGAATGTAGTCCGAAATGGATCTATGTTCACTAATGCATGGGCTGTACTACTGGGGCTAGTAGCAACAGCAACCTCATCTGCACCAATAATGACTTCAGCATAACCATTGTCTACCTTGCTGTTCTCCAACTGCAAAAGGTTTTCAAATTTCAAGTCGCAGATCAGTTTATACACAATTCAGTTGCAATAATAGAAGAGAAACGAACGTCTGCTCACGATTTCTCCTACGTCTATCCAAACAAAAGTGTTAATTTAACTTTCAAATTTGAACTTTCAATGTGAGCTATCAGATTTAGATTAAGGCCCTCCCAAGTCCCAACCTTTCTTTTCAACTTTCATGTCATTATGAGTTGATATTCCGAGTTTGGAACAGGGACAGAATACTAATATTATATATATACATGGTGAAGATTCCAAATAAGCATTCCTACCAACATATGCAAACTTTGTTATTTTCGTCCGTGGTTGGTGCAGGCAGGCAGCCAAAAGTATAATAAAACAAAAAGTGGCGTAAACCAGACGGCATTTAGAAAACCTTTCGGTTTCACAAACTAATGTTACATAAACTGAGAAAGAAATCTGAGTTAGAAGAAACGCAGAGAATAGGTCATGTGAGTGGGTAAGATTAGTGGTTTACAAAACCTTTCGGTTTCACAAACTAATGTTACATAAGCCCTCAGGAATCAGGATTAGTAGCTTAAACAAAGAAATAAATACCTAAAGTTGGTACCTTAATGACTATTCAAGAATTCATCATAAAAAACAAACAAACAATTTGACCTAATACTAATGCTTAGATAAGATAATATCAGGCATTTGAACAAACATTACATATGCAATGCTCATTATCTTTAAACCTGCATCATGCATTTGACCTACAAGTTGTTTCTCAATCAAAATTTACATCCATTGGCGGATGACGCAAGTTCTTGAGTTGATCAATGTGTCAATTAAGAAGTAACAGGTTATTTAGGAATTATATCCTGCCAACTGCCAAGTCCAACAAAGAACCTTACCCTAAATTTTGTTGCAGCACCCCAAATGACAAATGTCTCGTTGCAATCGTGGTGTCTGTGATTTCCCCTCAACCTGCCCGGACGTATTTCTCCAAGATGAAGTGAAGCACATGTGGTAGCTCCACCTGCACATAAAAATGTCTCTCTTTCAAATGCTAGAACAAGAACCAAAACATGAATATTTCTTCTTCTTCTTTTTTTCCCATGTAATTTGTGCAATTTCTGTACCATAAAACATCCCAAAAGTACGAAAATGGCTGAATTAACAGTAGCCAAAGATAAAACAGAGAATGAAAACGAATGTGAAACATCATAGAGGAACCTGGAATGCGAGAAGCTAGGGCAAGAGAAACAGGATCGAGGAGCCAACCACGGTTGTCTTTAGCAATTTGGGAAGGAATCCCAGAGGCGAATCTAACCAAATTGGCTTTCATATCATCGTCGGTGCTCCAATCTGAAGAATCGGAGGTTCTGACGTAGCCGGAAGGGAATTGAGAAGCACGCTGGAGTCGGACGGAGATCCAAGTAAGGAAGAGAAAAATGCTGAGGAGGAAAGGGAGAGAGTGAGGCTTCTGAAAGAACTGAAGGAAAGAGGCGAGAAAAGAAGGTCGGATCTGGAAGGATGTGTCTGAAGAAGAAGGGTTGTTTAGATACACGATTCTTCGAGGGTTCGTCATCATCGTGTTTCCTCTTTCTGCTTGCGCTCTCATCTTCTCTCTCTGTGTATTTCAATTGATATTTCTGCTGATTATCTTCCTTCTCCTACTCTTCCTCTATCTGCGTTTTTATGTGTGGCTCTCTGTGTAATCGTTTGATCTTCCTTCTTGTTTTGTTTCCTTTCAATCGGAAATCCTTTACTCAATACTCAGCTTGGTCATGGTGTCGCTTTCTCCTTGCATCACCACCTATGCCCTCAAAACCAGATATTTCATATCGGGGAAAATGGATCATTTTGTCCTCATCCAAACCTAATGCTTTACTTTACTCCCTATAATCTTTTAAATCAAATCCTTACACTTTGCAAATGCTTAGACTTTAATTCCTACTATTTAAATTCTTCGAATAAATTTTTTATTCATAATGAATTAAAATCACTAATATATTCAGGCAAAAAAAAAAATCACTAATATATAATATTAAATATTTTAAATTTTAATAATAATCTTATTAGTATTGATATTACTAGTATAGGTAGGGGTGTCAAAACGGTCCACCCAAGCCTATGATGGCCCCGTCTATTGACGGGGGGCTGGGGCGGGCCAGCCGTTTATAAATGGGCTCTAAATGCAATGTCCAGGATCGTCCGCCAATGCTCGTGGGCTAAACGGGTTGGCTCGCGAGCTTCTATTTTTTTTTTTGGCAAAAATTATTTTTTGTTAAGCCAAAAACTTGGGCAAAAAGTGTTTAGTCTTTTTTTTTTTTGTTTTTGATTGCATAGTTTAATGGCTTATTGGGCCACACCCACAAAAAAAAGTTGAGTTTAAAAAAAATACTATGACATAATTACACAAAAATAGTAAAATACTTTCAGGTCCTGGTTTTTTTTCAAAAAAAAAATGTGGGTCGGCCCGCGGGCTAAACAGGCCAGTCCATTTAAGCCCGCAATTAAACGGGCTCACATTTCTAAGCCCAAAACCACCCATTTAGCGGGTGGGTCGAGCCAGGCCCGCGTGCTTATGCCTATTTTAACATCCCTAAGTATAGGCAAAAGCACTATTTTAATTCTCAAACTTTTTATCAACTATTAATTTCATTTTCAATATATTTTGACAGTCAATTTTGTTCCTAGTTTCATATTTTGTTCATTTATTTCCTTTGCTCTTACTACATTGATCTATAATTTATAAATTTAGGTAATACAAAGTTCAAACTTTCAATGATTGAAAAATACATTTTGACTATTAGAAACCATGCAATTATTAATTAATTCAAGAATAGTTCAAAAATCTATTTTGGTCCCTAATGTTTATCCCAAATTTCATTTTGATTCCTACGTTTTTTTCCCATTTTGGTCCTTAATGTTTTCTAAAAGTTTCATTATTAGTCACTAACTATTGAATATGATTGATTATATCTCTTTTGTTTCAAATTCTGGTGCAATTAAATCAAACCTACAGGTTAAATTTGATAAGTTATTTCTTTGTCCCAATTGGAGTTATAAGCTATAAATTACTCTTGACGAGTTCTTTCTCTATCCAGTTGGGACTATTGGCAAACGATGTCAAGTAGTATTTTGAAAGTGAGTTTGATTAAAACATCAATATTAACTTTTAGAGTACTATTAGACCTCGTTTGTCAACGATCCCAACTAGACAAGAAAACAACTCGTCAAGAGTAACTGTAGTCCCTATTCTGTTGCATTTGAACTTGAAACAAGAGAGATATGATCAAATTCACAAAACAAACGTTTATTTTCGTGCCCGATTTCATATTCAACTTGATTTTGTTTTTGGAAAACTCCAATTAGATAAAGAAAATACTCATCAAATTTAACTCATAACTTTAATTTAATTGCATTCGAGTTTAAAATGAAAAAGATATGACCATATTCAATTGTGAAAGACTAATGATGAAACTTTTAAGAAACATTAAGGACTAAACCATAATACAAAAATATTAGGGATCAAAACTGAACTTGGGGTAAACATTAGGGATGAAAACAAGTTTTTTACTTTCAAGAATACGTTAGAAAATGGGAAAAGACATTCTTGTCTAGATAACAAATTTCTCCTTCTCCTTGTACTAAAGGTGTACCCTTTCATACAGTCAGACAAGTAAAACGATACGATTGCAGATTTGTAAGAAGTTGAGGGTAACTGGGTAAGACCATCGCACGTGCTTTGCGCATGCAGGGTTTAACAAAAAGTTTCGGATTTTTAGTCGGGTTCGGGTTTGAAAGGACGGTGTATATAAAATGGACAAGCCTGTCTAGGCAACAATGAAGACGTTTCGGGTCACCCGTCCGAAACCGCTATAATACACAGATAAGGACGGTGCTGACTGCTGAAGAACGATTCGATTTCACTTCGTCAATTTTCTTACCCCAGACGAAGTTCTTGTAAGTTGTCTCATTTCTTTTTCAATCATGATAAATTCTTCCAATTCTGTTTTTCTTGTTTAGAAAACCCTCTTCTTGGATAGTTCGCTTTCGTTTTTCTTTTTCTGCAGTATTCTTGGCTTCTGAACTAGGGTTTATCTGAATTTGATCATCTTTGGTTAGTTTCTGGCTGGGTTCTTGAGTTTTGGACCTTTCGGAGTTAGTATTTTACTTTTGTTTTCTTTTGGTAGTGCTTAGTGTCACCCTGCGCGTTGACTTGTATGTAGTAATTAGATGTTATTTTTAATTGCTAGTTCATTTCGTGTGGCGAATTTGTGTCTAATATTCTTGTAATAGTAGGGCTTCGGAATGCTGATAATTTTCATTCTAAGCTAAGCTGGTAGTTTGGATTATGTACTAATTCTATACTTCTATTGGTTATTTGTTAGAGGAACATCCGAGAATGGCATCCCAAGTAATCCGTGAGTGGGCTGGAATTAATACATTTGCACCTGCTACGCAGACAAAGCTCTTTGAACTCCTGGCAAAACTTAAACAGAAGGTTCTGTTTTTTAATTCAAATTCATGCATTCATGGAGACAATTTTTCATTACTATTACTTAATTTTAGTGATGTATATTTGTTTGCAATTTCTTAGTTAGGAATTTATATTTAAAGAAGTTGCTTTAAATTTATTTATTTAATTTTGATGTAGGATGTGGACACTTTGACAGTACTTGTGATGGGAAAAGGAGGTGTTGGTAAATCTTCAACCGTGAACTCCATCATTGGGGAGAGAGTTGTTTCTATTAGTCCATTTCAGGTATATCGTATTGCAGGTGGTTTTTAGCTGCTTCTTACATTTAGCTAATACTGAAATATTCATATTTTTGAAAAGTCCGAAACTCCAAGACCTGTGATGGTATCACGATCAAGGGCAGGATTTACATTAAACGTCATTGACACTCCTGGTCTTATAGAAGGTGGATACATAAATGATATGGCACTCGATATAATAAAACGGTAATTTGTCAATTTAGTATAATTTTAACACTTCACTCTAAAGCATTTTTTTGGTCATAATTTGAGTTGCACATGGTTCTTTCTTCTTATCCTTTCCTTTTCTTTGGGTGGGGTCTGGGGTTTGTGAACAGTTTTCTTCTGAACAAGACTATAGATGTTCTACTTTATGTGGATCGTTTGGATGCTTATAGAGTGGATAACTTGGATAAGTTGATTGCCAAAGCTATAACAGATACTTTTGGCAAAGGAATATGGAACAAGGCACTTATTGCGCTCACACATGCTCAGTTCTCACCTCCAGATGGGTTGCCTTACAATGAATTTTTCTCAAAAAGATCAGAGGCGCTCCTGAAAGTTGTTAGATCAGGCGCTCGATTAAAGAAAGACTCTCAGGTATATTTCTCCATCTTTATGAATCAAGTTGTACTAACTCAGTCTGATCATTCAAGTGTGATTCTATTTGTCTAACTTCTATGAAACTAAGAATGGTGAAAACAACATAAATTACAGCATTTGTAATTTAGTTCCTGAAACTATGGGCTTTGAATGAGGGAAGATTTTGGCCGTTTGAACTTATGGCCGCACATGTAGGATGATGTTATCTATGGTGATGAGTATGGTTAGTTCATTTTAGATCATTTGAACTTTGGCTTCTATGTTTATGTCATTGTTTTTCTTTAATAGATATGCTGGGGGTTTTGTAGAGTCCTCCTTTATAGTTTTCTTTTGCTTTTTTTTTTTTTTCTTATTATCTGCGATAGTTTTTGCCTTTTCTAATGTAAAGAATAATATCACCCTGCTTCTTGTCATTTTTGTCTTCTAGGGTTCTGCTATTCCTGTTGTTTTGGTTGAGAACAGTGGCCGGTGCAATAAGAATGAGAGTGATGAAAAGGTTTGACATTTGCCTGATGGAACTTCCTTCTTTTTTGTTCATCGATATTTTACTTGTCTTGAGTTGATTGAAATTGAACTTTTTACCTTGTCTTGGGCTGACAGAGCAGAAGTTTGCTTTTGAATGACAGGTTCTTCCTGATGGGACTACTTGGATTCCTCATATAATCCACGCAATCACAGAAGTGACATTGAATGGCGGTGAATCTATTCACGTTGACCAGAAGTTGATTGAAGGGCCAAATCCAAATCAGAGAGGAAAATTATGGATTCCTCTTATTTTTGCTCTTCAAGTAAGATTTTGAATATGACTACTATATGAGTCAATCTTTGTTTCGGTTATGTATTGAATAATGACACAGAGGGAGTGACAAATTCTGATTTTTTTTTGTCTGCCTGTGGACAGTATTTGTTTATCATTAAACCAATACAAGGATTTATATGGGATGATATCGACAATGAGAGCAGACCATCATGGGAGACACGTGAAACAGATGCTCGCAGGAGAGATCAGTTTTAGCTTCCAGTGTTTTATGTAATGGTTGTCTATTTGCTTTCGGAGTCAATTTGACAGGATTCAATATGAAAATGCTAGTAGTTTTTTTTTCCCCGGCCAAAAGCTAAATACTAGTAGTCCGCGGCATGAGATTTTATTTGCGATTTTGAGGGGATTGCATCTTGTGCTATAGTGAATATATTTACTTTTAGAATATCAAGTTTGTTCTTCGTATTTCCTGTTAGGCTGTTACGTGTCTTAAAAAGGACAATTTACTTAACAATCACAAATTGTTCTTATCTATTTTGTGGCTTTCTTTTGGTAGTATTTCATGGTAGAAAATTAGGAGCTGTAATCACTATTTATTCGGGCAGGGTGTAATCTACCACTACAAACAACAACGATTAGTTACACTTTTTATATGGTGACGACTGTCTCATTTTTTTGGACCAGTATTGGTGGTCATTGTGACCCATGCAATAGTTTGCATAACTGCTGCCATATATTTCGTGCTAATCCTGAAGAACGAATTGCCTCGGTGTTTCAGTGATTTGGCCTTTGATATTCATGCGATGCCCTATTCTCCACGGTTAAATTTCGAAAAATTAAAGAGTAAACTCAAAATTAAAACTTTTAATAAAAAAAATTACCCCGAAGTCTGTTGGAAAAAAAAAATGTAAACATGGTTAATATATCACGGAATAAAATTTACAGGGCTGAACTCTGAAGTATATGTATGTTGGAGAAATCAGAAAAGGACTTGTAAATCGAACCAATACCGTCGCTGGAAAGATTTCATCGTAGTTCCGTTTTATATGGTAGTGATTGGTAGGTTGAAATTTTCAAGGTTAACTGCACTTTTGGTCCCCTAACTTTTATGAAGGTCTCAATTTGCTCCCTTAACTTTTTTTGTTATAATTTTGGTCCCCTAATTTTTTAAAACGTCTCACCGTTGGTCCTAGATGCACTTCCATCCATTATCCGTCGTTAGTGCTGATATGACAGGCTGAGTTGGCTGATGATGTGGCTAATATGAGTGAAGTGGATTAAAAAAGGACCATTATGCAACAAATTACAATATTTTGAGAACGAATCAACCAAGACTTAACCGAACAAAAAGACTCAAAATGTTGTATAATGGTCATTTTATAAGCCACTTTACCCATATTTGACATCATCAGCTAACTTAGTCTGCCATACTAGTACTAATGGCAGATAATGGATGGAAGTGCGCTTGGGACCAATGGTGAAACGTTTTCAAAAGTTAGGGGACCAAAATTGCAACAAAAAAATTTAGGGGACCAAATTGAGACCTTTGCGAAAGTTAGGGGATCAAAAGTGCAGTTAAGCCATTTTTCAAAGAATAAAAGAACGGGAAGAGGAAGAGAGTGAAGATGGAAAGGATGAGAATGGCGAAGCAGACGATTGAGAGGTTAGGAAGGAGGCTTGTGTGGACAGCAGCAGTAGCAGCAAGTGAAAAATGGAAGATTCGATGTGGTAATTGGATCAGAAGAAGCACGAGAAGACGAAGCGATGGAGGAGGTTCGATTTCGATCCCAAGGGAAAAAGTGGATTGCGTAGTGATAGGAGCTGGTGTTGTAGGGATTGCAGTGGCCAGAGCACTCGCTCTCAATGGCAGACACGTCTTCGTCATTGAATCCGCTCCCACCTTCGGCACTGTCACTAGTTCTCGTAACAGTGAAGTCATTCATGCCGGAATCTATTATCCTCGCCATTCCTTCAAGGTACCTTCAACCCTAACTGCTTCTTTTATCTATATTTCCTTTTATTTTTCCTTTTCGAAATCATCAAGCAATTTTGGAGGATAAAATTTCTCCCAACTAACGGAAGGGACATTATAACATACTTTGAGCGAGTGGCAGAAACGCACTACCTATTAGGAATTTTTGGATACAGTATGTTGGAGTTGTTTGTAATTGAATCTGCTTTACAGGCAAAATTTTGTGTTAGAGGAAGAGATATGTTATATGAATACTGCTCCGAGCACGATATTCCTCATAAACAAATTGGTAAGCTCATAGTTGCTTCTCGATCTTCAGAAATCCCAAAGCTGAATGATATAATGAATCGTGGGATTCAAAATGGAGTTGATGGCTTGAGGATGATGGATGGTTCTGAGGCCATGAGAATGGAACCTGAATTGCAATGCGTAAAAGCAATACTGTCACCTCTTTCTGGGATTGTTGATTCTCATTCTTTCATGCTATCTTTAGTGGTATGTTATGCACTTCAACTTTCAAGCTTCTTTTACTATATCTAAAATCTGAAATAACACGTATTATACACTTATCTTAAATGTTGCTAATTTAGTATCTGGAGTTAAAATTGTACACGGACAGGAATTAATATGAACCCCATGTGGGTCCAGGGAGAAGCTGAGAATAACAGAGCAACCTTCTCCTACAATTCGACAGTAATTGGTGGTCATCTCGAAGGAAATCAGATTTGTGTCCATATATCAGAAACAAAGAGTGTTGAAGAATGGGATGGGAGGTCAAATTTGCACCCTGATCTGGTTCTTATGCCTAAAATTGTTGTGAATTCAGCAGGCCTTAGTGCCCCTGCCCTTGCTAAGAGATTCTCTGTCCTACAAAGTAGTGGGGTTGTACCCTCTGCTTATTATGCACGTGGCTGCTACTTCACATTGTCCAATACCAAAGTTCCTCCTTTCAGACATTTGATATATCCTGTACCAGAGGATGGTGGCCTTGGAGTTCATGTGACTCTAGACTTGAATGGTCAAGTAAAGTTCGGCCCGGATGTTGAATGGATTGATGGAATCGATGATATCGCAAACTTTCTCAACAAGTAAATCCTAATAACCTTTCATTTGCATTCTTCTGATTTCTTTAGCATAGTAACTACTTTGTTAAATTAGTCTGAGGCCTGATGTACTGTCATGGAACTTCATGTCTTTGATTCCAAATATGGCTTTAGGAAGAAGAAAAACTGTTTAGTTTAGTGAAAGTGTAGAGCTGAGTTGAGTAATCTTTGATCCTAGGTTTGACTATTCAGTATCTGCAAAACGTGGTGAGAAGTTTTATCCAGAGATACGAAAGTACTACCCAAACCTGAAGGAGGGTTCTCTAGAACCAGGATATTCAGGGATCCGACCTAAACTTTCAGGACCCCATCAGCCACCGGTTGATTTTGTGATACAGGTGATTCATAATCTCTTACTCTTCCACTTTTTCACTAACGTATCATTGAATTGCACTTGTCAAATGAATTGATCCTTATTTTAGTTCAATATCCTTGTTTCTCAGTGCTAGAATTTTGGTTGAGTTATGACTGTTGCAAGAGTTATAAATTCCAAGCATTTTCTATGTAATTGTGGCCTAACCGGTGTTTTATTTGTGCAGGGCGAGGATATTCATGGTGTACCTGGTCTTGTTAATCTTTTTGGAATTGAGTCGCCTGGCTTAACGTCAAGCATGGCAATTGCTGATTACATATCCACTAGATTCTTGGGATGATACCTTCTTCTGTTTATACAATTCGCGTATGTAAGTACTATTTTCTTATGTAGAAGTCTTGCTATGGACGATCAACTAGGTGAAATAACTGATAAATCTCTGTATTTTTTGGAATAAACGCGGATGAAAACATTGCCAAGAAGAACAAATTAATTATTTTGTTGGACAGATCAGAATACCTGAAACCTGTAACACTAAATCTCTATAATTTTGGAATAAATGTTTTTTATCCTCAATTGAAGTCAAGAATATAGATTCTTTGAATACCCAATGTTATACCTCTTAAGTCTTAACGATTGCAGCAGGAATGGTTATACTTATATCATCAGAAGCAAGCTGGCATTTTTCCTGGACTTGCGACATATAACTTTAACCATAAAAGAAAAGAATATCGACTTTCCTTTGTTTTTTTTTTTCTTATATAGCTAACGATTCCACTTCATAATTCATATTGTTTACTACCTAGTTTTTTTTTTCCTTTTTCTTTTTGGGTTAAAGAAAAATTCAGTATTCGTTGGAATAGTTTATTTGCACAATAATTAGTTGCTTCACAGTCATAATAACTACGTAATTGCATTTGTGCTTGACTAACAAAAATATTTTAATGAAATTAAATGGTTGACAACTCTAAATTTCATTTTCCTAACAAAGTTAAAAATGAAATTACAAAATAGATTCAAATTTCAAAACAAAAGAAAGACATTTGGAGAGATTTATAGTTTACTTTTAAGAAATTGAGATATCTTTAATAATTTTTAATTATAAAATGACACCTAAATTGTATGTTTTTCAGTAATATATTGTTTAATAATAAATTTTTCATTATATCTCTTATTTTTAATAATAATTAATAAACAAAAAGGTTATGTAAAAATAATACTTCATCTCGTTGCTTCCAAATAAAAATTTGTACTGAATAAATCAATTATAAAATAATTAAAGAATACAGCTTGTTCTCTAAAACATTGCAGTCATTAATAATTTAATTCCTATGATAATTAATTCATGAATTTGAATTAAGTTTATATTTTTAAATATAAATATAAAAATATAAGTTTAGTTTAAATTCAATAAAAAAAATTCATTAGATTGACAAATAAGTAGAGTACAGTACAGTGTAGACATGGCAATAGGAGGGAGTGGGTCCTACCTACTACCCCTAAATGTCCACTTAAGGGCCGCCGTCAATTCAACGCTGAGATTTCCAAAGATAATCTTTGGGGAAACGCAAATTTTGATTCTTTTAATTAGAAACTCCAACTCTTAGCTTTCATTTTTACATTAAACAATTAATTTATAAAAATTTGCAAATCTAAACTCGACACTGTTCAATGAATACATCTAATTTCTCTCTCTCTCTAAAAACCCAATCATCATTTTCCCAAAGACAAAACGATCTACCGATTCTACCCTTCAAACACCACCGAATCCCAATCCCATTCCCATTCTCCAATTCCAATCTTCCTTTGCAAAATTCTATTTTCTCGCTCCTATCGTCTTCTGTTTTGCGCGATATCGTATCAACCCAATTTTCAACGCCTCTTCGCTCTCCCAATTCATCCCTTTCAAATCCTATTTTGAAATCGGAGCATCCAATGATTTAGCTTGTTCGATTTCGAATGCGTTCTCTTCCTATTGAAGAATGAGTTTTCTTAGGACTTCAAGTGATTATTGCTTCTTCATTGCTCGGCAGTCTTAAACCTTCAATTACCGCTCTCTTCAGTTCCTTCTTTAATTTCAACTCTCTCAAGGTAAATTTTCAGTCACTTTGGTGTCTGCTCGCTTTTTTTAATTGAACTTTTATTCCTTTGTTTCATTAATTTAATTTGACCTAGCAAAAGATCGGTGTATTCCTCAAGAATTTGAGGATTTACATCGGTAACTTGAAAGTTAGTTTTTGAGGGTTGCTTTACGTAGCTATTATTCGTACAGGTGGTGAGTGTTACATTAGTAGTAGTACTGTGAATCAACTTTAACAATTTTTTTTTTCAATTTTCCTATTGTAGTTCTTGCTTGTGATCTTTTTCTTATAATGTTGTCTGTCAGCATAGCCATGTATCACACAAAGAAGATTTCGCCAGGAACTTTAGTGCCACATAAGGCTCAAGACGGTGCAGAGCAACTAACAAACTCCATGCCTAATGGGGGAAACGGGAAACAAAGGCTAAGATGGACATCAGATCTTCATGATCGTTTTGTGGATGCCATCACACAACTTGGTGGACCAGATAGTGGGTATTTCTTTTGTGTCTTAAATTTAACATATTTTAAAACAAAAGAATTTTTTTATTTAGTAAGCTATTACATAAATTCTCAATTCCAACCCTCTTTAGGCCTAAGAGTATTTATTGGAAGTGCTTGGTTTTGCTTCTTCATTTCCGTCAATCTATCTACAAAATATGTTCAAATTTTCTTGGAAGTTGTGGTCGATGAATTATTTAACGTGTCCACTTTGCATTTAATTACATACTAAATAACACTATAACAATACTGTATTGGACTGTTCGAGATGATATTGATATTGGAAGCGCTTGGTTGTGCTTCATCATTCACTTTGCATTTAGTTAGAACAACTGATACTGCTGACCTAAACTGCTTTACTTTTTCCCTGAAAAAGTGGTGATTATTGTCTTATAGCTATTTCAACAATCCATGACAGGGGCAACACCAAAAGGTGTTTTGAGACTGATGGGAGTACCCGGTCTTACCATTTATCACGTCAAAAGCCATCTGCAGGTATCTTCATCTAGTCTAACATATTTGGTATAAGCACATAATATGTCAGTTTGTCTATGATTTTCCAACTGATAATATTCTTTATCTATTATAATCTATGTAGAAGTATCGCCTTGCGAAGTACCTGCCTGAATCTCCGGCTGGTGGTAAAGGTTCCTTGTCCTATCTTTTCATTCCCTTCTCCAAAAAATGAAAGATTAACAAGAAATACCATGATTTTTTTTTATCGGTCATCTAAAATTGAAGTTGTGGAAATGTACTTGACTTTCAGAATCTAAAGACGAGAAAATTAATTTTGGAGACACCATAGCTGGCACAGATTCTTCCCCGTGGGTACCATTTTTGTTTTCCATTTTGGACCTAGTTAGATGTATCTTTTTTGTTTTTTCCTTCTCTTGCCTGTACTTATAATATGTTATGAAACCTTCGTGACTTTCAGGCAATTGCAAATCAGTGATGCTCTGAGAATGCAGATGGAGGTTCAGAAACGTCTTCAGGAACAGCTTGAGGTTTGATACTCAGGCTGTACTCCTTTTCAAAAATAGCTTAAAGAGACTATGATTTAACGTCTAATGAACAATAACCTTTTCTTTGTTGCTTAGTGGTTTAGATAATACGGGAAAATAAAAAAATAAGAGATGTTAATATAGAACTCATGTTTATAATGAAAATGGATGCTGCATTTTAATTTTCGTGGCGTTGTAATTCTTAAATAACCTCTATCTGCTGTAACAAATGCAATGCTTTTTTGCTCACGATCAGTGCTTTTGGTCTATTTCAATAACTATCCAGGTTCAGAAGCAGTTACAAATGAGAATTGAAGCCCAGGGTAAATACTTGCAAAAGATCATAGAGGAACATCAGAAGCTAGGCAGCAACTTGGGAGCCTCGGAAACATTGCTGTTGTCAAAAGATAATCAAGATCTTTCCCAGTCAGAGCCTTCTGGTGATGCCTTGTCAGGGACTTTTTCTCCGCTTAAAAAACAGAGAATCGACGAATGTTCAAAGGATGAATTCACTGCTTCCCAGGTGCAAAGAAAGACTGCACAGAGGACTGATTCTGTTTCTGGTCAAATAGATCAAGATCATTATGATGATAATGCAGGGTTAAGATTTGACCTGGAAAGAGAATTCAAGAAAGATGAAGGTAAGAAGGAGCAATAGAAATAGGTCCCATTTGTATGTAATCATATGTTTCCTTGTTGTACCTTGTGTAATTTTATGATAGAAAACACCAACCACGTTTGTGTGAACTTCATTCCATGTAATCCATTTGTATATAATGATTTATATATAACAGGTGCGTTCTTCTGTTCTCTTGTAACTTGTTTGAAAGGGATTGGAACGCATTGTGCAAATGCTTAGCTTATGTTCGGATTAATGTAGGATCCATTGTTACTAATGGCAGGTCTACAATATATATATATATATATTCTTAGGTCTCATCTGTGAGTGAGCTTTTTCCTCCTTACTTCAAGGGTGTGCTTTGCAAAAGTGAAAATGAAATGAATCTGATACTTGACCAACAAAAACTATTACACATCAATTAGTCGTGATCTGATTCTAAACCTTCCAAAATTAGTCAAACTGTAGTACTGCTGCCAACTTGTTTGTTCCTGTTGCCTCAGTGATATACTTCATATCAGTCGAAAAAAACAAAAAATCTATTTAGATTAAATGTGTCCTATACCTTGTCAATTTTCAGTCCTCCATTTTCCACACTCCCCTTTTCACTCTAAACAAATAATTAACTAGCCATTAGGACACTCTGCATGATGTTAAAATAAAAGCCAAGCCAATAGGATAAAACAAATGCATCATAGTGGTTGCAAATTGCAAGTTGGAAAAAAACACATGATACACGTAAGGCAAAAGAAAAATGCCCATGAAGAAGAAAAACAGATGGAAGTAAAGCCAAAAGGAAGGGGCTTAGTTTAGCAGATCCAAGTATATTTATAGGACTGCACAAACTGGAACACTGTTGAAACGTACATACATTAGGATTATCAGTAGCACAAACAACAGATTGTTTTAATTGCGAAAAAGGAAAAAGATCAACTTTTACCCAAAGAAAAGGGTAAAAGAAAAGTGTAACTTTTGTTACCCGGAGCAAAAGAGTCTTCCAACTATGGGAAAATTTGAGAGTTAAATCGCCAGCAAGAAAGAGAATGAAGAAGTGATATAGAAGGAGGATGTCAAAAGGGGGTTGAACTTGTTCTGCGAAGCTGATGCTTAGGCTCAGGTGGTGGGGTACATGGCAAGGCCTTCTCTATCTCCTGCAATGAATATTATTCACAAGGAAAGAGTTACCCATCATGAATTATCTAGAATCATCTTTAACAGTGGTATGTAATGCATTCACTTCAGGCTTTTCTTCGCTTCAATGATGTAATTGCTCAGCAAATAAAGGAAAAACCACAGTAATCAGTCCTTTTTTACAAGTAGAAAACTCAGAGGCACAGTAAAACAGATCCCACAATGTTGGTTAGAAATTTATTGTCATCTTCTCTGGTAAACTCACATCAGATTTGTGGCCAACTTTAAGTTCTAGGGTCCCGAAGCTTGTTCAAGAGAGTTTCATCCTAATTGGTTAGTTTCAATTTTGAACCAAATATGCTTCCTAGTACTAATAACTGTGCATTGCATGTGTTCAACTCATATGTTACTAACTCTTACTACAGAAACAGATCTTCCATTTTGTTTCCATGAACAGAATCAGATTCAGCTTCAGCTTCTCCCTTAAACCAAGCAAATATTCATTTTATATATGTTAACTTTCTCCATTTTGGTTGTCTAATAGTGTAAATACCATGAACTCCCATAATTTTTCAGTCTTATACATAACTTTCTTAATTACAGATTTAACACAGCAGATAAACAGAGAAAGCAGGAAAGAGACCCCAACAAATATCAGTATTTAGTATTTACCCCAAACATACAAAACTAAAGATAAAAAAAACAAAAGTGCATATGACAGGTTATTTAAACATACCTTCTGTCCTCTAAGCCTTTGGTTCTCCTCTTCTAAACGTGAAATTTTGTTTTCCAGCTCTTGTGTGTAAGCCTGCCCATCGACATACAGTGTCAACCTTTAAAAACAAGTTAGAACGTCATAGAAATATAACACCATACCAAGAACAAAGAACCTAACCTGTTTTCTTGCTCTTGATCGAGCCGCGGATTCCCGATTTTTGATCATCCTCTTCTGCCTCCTCTCCACTGTTTTCTCAACCACAGCACTAGAAGCCACCCTTTTCCTCCCTGGACTATTTTTATCAGACAATGCACCCATCAAAGAAGATGGTGACCCCATGGTTGCTGAATCCATAGCTACAAGCAGAGATTGTTGAACTTGAAGTTGAACCTCTTGGCCAGTAGCCATAGAACTCCCTATCAAAACATCACTATGATTATTTTGAAGATGGCCTGATGAAGAAAGCTGGTATTCTACCCAATGAGAATGTTGTGAAATATTTGAATCAGTGACCACTCCTGCCTTCACTAAGAAATCCTCAAGGGTCATCTCACCCAGTGTAGCCTGTGTGGGACCCTGAGATTTTCTTTCTTGATTAGGGCTTTTGTTGTTGTGTTGGTTTTGGATATATCTCCAAACTTCGTCAACAGTTTTCTTGTTAATGTCCTGTCCATTAAGAGACGACCCAGAAGCTATGTGATCAGATTCTACAGTCACCACACTCTTGAGCAGCTCATCAAGGTTCATGCTGCCAAGTGGCTTCCCTAAATTCCCAAGCTGATTCTGAACCTCGTCAAGGGTCAGATTGAATAAAGATGATCCTTGGCGAGCCAAAGATTGAATCTTTTCATCTTGGGTTGCTTCCCCTTGGCCTTGAGTTCTCATTGTTATCTGACCCACTTCACCACTCTATAATAGCCTTGGGTATTTCATCAAATTAGACCACTTTGGAAGCCAATAGTGAAGTGAAGTGAAAGTGGAAACCCACAGTGCAGTGTCTAGGAAGAGATTAAGCACAAAAAAACTTGGGAATAATAAACCTGAAACCCAGAAAGCAACCAGTTTCTTTTGTAGTGAGGGGATTTGGTGATAGGCTCTCTCATGAATAAGAATAAGAAAGCATGCAGTGTAGAAGTGGGGTAGGCAAAAGTTGGTCCCAGAGAAAAAAGAGGACCCAGATCAAAAGTGAAATTGAATTATATGGTATAGGAAGAAAAAAGAGACACAGAACACAATCTACATTCACAAACCAACCTAGGATAGCATAGAGAGAGGAAAAGGCATCAAGTTCAACCACTTATGCATGCCAAAATGAACCTGCTCAACTCAACAGTCACCACAAACAAAAGATTTTTGGGTCACCAAAAACAACTGGGAGCTCAATGGCTTATTGGTCTCACAATGTCTACATAATGATTTAAATTCTCCCTTGGAAGGGAATGAAGAGTGTATATATAAAGAGAAAACTTGAGAAACTCGTGGGTTCTGAGTTCCAAACTAAAAGCAAAATAGAATGTAAGGAGGGAGAGCTCCACTTTCAGAGTCTTCTTCCTCCTACTTTAATTGTGCACTTGAAGGATGCAATATGAATCTCCCAAATGGAAGAAGTGGGCCCTCCCATTTCGCTTTGGGACTGGGGACACCATCCCACCCAAGCAAGAAGAAATATTAAATAAAGGAACAAGATGAAAATATATAGAAAAGAAAAAGAAAAAAGGAACCTACATTATTGCCTCTCTTTCCTATCTCTATCTTGTAAGTTTTCTGGCTAATTTTCCTCTGGTCAGTATATTCAAATGGTGTCTAGAAATGATCTTTAACTGTCTATGTCCATATATTTATAGATTTTGTTAAAGAAATTATTGATGTAAAAGGTTGATTCTGTACTGAATCTGCAATGGTAAAATTGATGCAGAGGGATTTTACTTATACATTTTATATGTACACAAAAGGGAACTATGCACCAGTAGGAAGGAGTTAAAATTGAAAGGAAAAAAAAAACAAGAGGCCTCTCTTTAGATGTGATAGATAGTGAAGATGGACAAGGCATCAAAGCAACAAAGTTTTCAACTGCCTTTACAGTGAACACAAGATCTTTGGAACTCCTACAGAGTACAGTTCTTCTCAAAGCTGTGAAAGTCGCCTTTTCACTTCAAGACTGGTTTGATAGTAATTAATTTATTCATTGTGTAAGGCCAAACAAATGCATTTAAAAAAAAAAAAAAACCACCAGACCCTTGATTATTATCCCCTGAAAGATGATAAATGTTTCTCTGTTATTTATATAAAATAATCACCATCCCTTTGTTATTTATGTCAATATACTAGAAATAAATTTCAAAATATTCACACTTTTTAGGGACTTGGGAAATTAAAATTCTCCTGCAATGTAGTCAGCATATGCATATGTAGCTATCCAATGAAATCATTGACAATTCTGGAAACTTCCAAGTGTTGCTCAAATGGAATGACTGAGATAACATTAGAAGCTCATCAAACAGACAAACTCATTCAAAAGCACATGTAAATATGTAATTCATGCATAAGAATCCGCGTGTGCTTCCCACCCAGGAGGAAATGCACGTGTTTGTGTTCTTTTTAGAGTAATTTAAGGATTTGGTCCTTGAAAGATCATAAATTTTTCAATTTAGCCTATGAGAGATCAAATTATAAGACTTAATGCTTGAAAGATGTAATTTATTAGTCTGTTTGTTCAGATATTAATTCAAACTTAACAATTAACATAATATTTTTACATTAATCTTTGAGTATAATATGAATTTTGTGATCCAAATATCCATCCATGAGGAAGTAGGATTGGGTCATGGGTTGACTCATTGAAAAGAGGTTATGTGAAAATGTTATTTTACTTTAAGTTCCACATTGGACAATTTAATTTTTGTAGCTCTTTCATTCTCTTATAAATAGAAGTGTTTCTCCATCATTTCAAGAAATTCATTCCATGTGTTAGAAATGAGACTCCCACTAGGAAGAATCGGTTAGTAAAATTTCCTCTCTCTTTCTTAGAGTTCTTCTTTCGCAATTTGGAGATCAGTCTTAGTGTAGCGGAGACACTAACAAGATCCAAAATATTAACGATGACGTTTAGGTTAATAACTTTCGCAATATGTTTTATACTTGCCTAGGTTTATAACTATTGTTTGCATTTTGGTTCCTGGATTGAGTCCGAAAATCTAAAATCCTACATGAACGAAATTTGGAACCACATTATATTTGTTATTAAATTTTAGTTAATATCTTTAACAAAAGAATTAAATTGATTGTAATTACATTTTTTGAGACTAATTTTTATTTCTTAAGGATTAAATTGAAAAATTCCTTATATTTTAGAGACCGAATTATTACTCTAAAATTTTTGTAATAAAAATAAAATATGTAACATTTTTTTATGATCAATCATGATAAAAAAATAATTAATGCAACTACTGGTTAAAAAAATATAATTAGGAATATTAAAATTATAAAGTACCTTATATAGATTTTTCCCTTTTATTTTATAATCCGAACAGTACCGCAGAATTGATGTTTAAGTGATCAAGCATGCCATGCCATCCTACAATTCTCACTGTCTATCTTTTTTTTTCTGATTAATTTAAACCCTATTATGATCTTTAATAAGCCCACAAATTGAGAGAATTGAACCAGCTTTATTAAAATGCCTCGTAGTACTGTCATAGCCGTTGCTGAATGGTCATAACTCGTGCAGTTTAATATTGTATTATGGAGTTGTCATGTTATGTTTAAAATCATTTTTTGCATTTGTATTTCTGCTTAATTGATGTTTATCTTTAATTAATTTATTTTCTCGAGGAAGTTGGAGGCCATTCCTATGTCAGAAGTCAGAACACGTCCAAGCAGCATTTGTTAATTTTGCAGCCTGTGGCGGATACTAGGTTTCTTATTTTTATTAAAAATTGTGCAGAAATCATATTTTGGGCTTATGGCTATGTTATATAAAGTATTGAAATTTGGCAATTTGCTATAAAAAGGCCCATTCTTAAAACAATGGGGCTTTAGTTACCACCGTCTGATAAATTTTGTATGGGGTTGATTTTGTACTTTTATTACTTTTATTTTTT
>QANZ01031075.1:106854-122733 GCA_003254925.1 Chamaecrista fasciculata | reverse complement strand
AGGGGAGAGAATAAAGAAGGAAGGAGAAGGTGCAGAGAAAAAAGAGAGGGAAATTAAAAATGTGGAAGAAGGTGGTTTTAGCAGGGACGCTTTTGGTAGTGACTGCCATTACTGATACTTACAGTTATACCAAACATGACTTTCCATCCGACTTCATTTTTGGCGCCGCAACTTCTGCTTTTCAGGTTGTTGTTGTTGTTGTTCTTCTTCTTCTGCTTTGCTTTCTCTGTCTTTTAATTTTTGTTTTTTTAAAAAAGAATTTCTTATTAAGTGGAATATTAATTAATTCGGATAATATATATAATTACGTCCATAAATTAATAAAGGTTGAAGGCGCAGCGGATGAAGATGGGAGGACGCCTAGCATTTTTGACACCTACGCTTCTTCTGCTGGTTTGGACTCTTCACTTCCATAACGGAGGAATCCGTTAAATTAAGAATTTATGTTATTATATAGTGCAATTAGCAACAGTTTTGATAGGAAGTTTAAACTTTTTTATTAATTAGTTAATAGTTAATAGTACACAAATAACTTATGCAAATAGAGAATTATTGATTCCTCATATAAATTATATTTCCAGGTGACATATATGGAGGTAGAGCGTGCGATCAATATCACAAATATAAGGTCTGTTAATTACTTCTGCATATGCAAAGTAGGAATTTTGCATGGACAATTAGACTTAACTATGGGAAAATTAGTAAATAACAACTAAAGAAAAAGAAAAAGTCATGTACAAATTACAAAGCATCCTGCAGTACTGATATTTGCATGACTTATTGATGCAAACGTTGATTTGTTGCAGGAAGATGTGAAACTGATGGCCGAGATGGGTTTAAATGCCTACAGATTTTCCATATCGTGGTCAAGACTCATTCCAAGTTACTATATATATAATCCAAACCCTATAATAATTTCATTACATATTTACATCTTGTTTTTCTTATTCTCATGACCGTATAAATCACTTGAGTTTCCAGATGGAAGAGGACCTGTCAACCCCAAGGGACTGGAGTACTACAACAACCTTATCAATGAACTCATAAGCCATGGTGATTAGTTAATTGTTCTCAAATCACGATCGAGTTTAGGATTTGACCATCAGACTCGTGATATATTGATGTGTTGATTATAATTTGGTACCCTATTCTATGGACCGATTTTACTTTAGTACCCTGTTCTTTCATGATTTGTTACTCTGTTTTATCTTTTTTAAGGTACTAAAGTGTTAACGGTGCAAATAACAAGATATTAAAATGTCACTTTTGAAAGAACATAATACCAAAATGTTAACGGATCAAAGAATAGAGTACCAAAGTGTCACATTTGAAAGAACATTGTACTAAAGTGAAATCGGTTTATAGAACAGGGGTATCAAAATGTAATTTACCCTATATTTATTGTCATTTCTAAATTTTGTAGGAATCCAGCCTCATGTTACATTGTATCATAGCGACCTACCACTAGCACTTGAGGATGAGTATGGAGGATGGCTTAGCAGAAGAGTAATGTATGGATATATATACATATATAGCATCTTGATGTGGCTAGAGCTAACATGTTTGCAAGTTAATTATACGAAATTGATGGAATTTACTAAGACTAACATGTATCTACTATATGTATGTATGCATTGTAGACGAGATTTCACAGTATATGCGGATGTATGCTTCAAAGAGTTTGGAGACAGAGTAAAGAATTGGACGACGTTGAACGAGCCAAATATATTTGTGATTGGAGGCTATGATCAAGGATGGCTACCCCCTCAACGATGTTCTCCTTCCTCTCCATTTAATTGCTCCAAAGGAAATTCCTCAACTGAGCCATATATTGCAGCCCATAATTTATTGTTATCACATGCTTCAGCTGTTAAATTGTATAGGAAAAAGTATCAGGTAAGTAATTCATGAATAACACTTTCATATTGTTCATTTGGTCACCATGTTCGTGATATTTTTAGTCCATGGAATTGAATCTCTGTTAAATGCAGGGGAAGCAAGGTGGATTTGTTGGGATTAATATACTGACTTTTGGTTTTGAACCTATGACAAATAAAAGTGAAGATTTAAGTGCCACTCAAAGGGCAAAAGACTTAATTATCGGTTGGTAAGTAGGAAATAGGAATGTGCATGCCACTTGATTACTTTGCAATATTGTCTGTCTATTCATCGTAAATGTAGCTTATGGGGTCGTGATTCTGCAGGTGTCTGAATCCCTTGGTGTTTGGAGATTACAGTGACACAATGAAAAAGAATGTAGGCTCGAGACTTCCTTCCTTCACCAAAATTGAATCAAATATGGTGAAGGGCTCATTTGACTTCATAGGAATTAATTATTACTTCCTATTTTTTGTCAAGAACGACCCTATCAATCCACGAGTGCAGTACAGAGGCACTTTTGCTGATGCAGCTGTCCAACTCATACGTAAGTTACAAACTTACAATCATATTTTCTTTTCTTTAAGGTCAAAACCTCAGATTGGTCCCAAATTGATAAGATAGATTTCAAATCGGTCCTAAATGTTTCATTTGTTTCAAATTGTTCTTACATGCTTCCATAATTTCTCAAATTGATTCCAAATTACTGAATATGGTGATATCTCTCTTGTTTCAGTTTCAAATCCGTTCAGAGCTACATGTTACTTTTGATACTTTCTCTATCTGATTGAAATTATCAACAAACAAAATCAAATCAAGTTTCGAAACGGGTCACTCATTTTAAGGTCAAACAAATAAAATTGGTTACAATCATTTTCTTTATATTCGTTGCATTCGAAATTGAAACAAGAAATATATGACAACATTCAGTAGTTTGGAATCAATTTGAAATAAATAAAACAGTTAGGACCAATTTGAAGTTTTAACCTTTCTTTAATTATCAGCTCTATTTGGCCGTGTATCTTCTTTCCTCCGTATACAAAATAAACCCTGTCCGAAATGGCATATTAGTCCTTTTGTTACCATATATACACGTGTTCAATTAGTGGAATACGCAAATAAATCTGGAACTGTGACATTTGCTTGATGTTCTTTGTGACAGCCTCATTCGCTATTAATGCTACATTACTTACGAGTGATGAGGTAAGAGTTAAAACTTAAAACAACTTTCATCCCTCTCGTTTTTAGTCCTAGATAGAACTTCATTGTTTACCATTAACTATGTGATTGGACAATTTAGTTTCCTCCAACACCTTGGGAATTACAAACGGTGATGGAATCATTGAAGCATAATTATGGCAATCTTCCTATTTACATCCATGAAAATGGTATGTAAGCCTCTTTCTTTCTTTTTGACTACTCTCTGAATGAACCATTTTATTACAAGTGTATGAGAGCTTTTGCAGGTCAACAAACATCAAGGAATTCATCATCGGATGATTGGTCAAGGGTGGATTACTTGCAAGGACACATTAAGGCCGTGCTTGATACAGTGAGGTACCATGTCTTGAGATGATCATCTTCATTTTCACCCATTCCATTACTTGTTAATTAGTTGTTACTGTTTCTTGAATGCTAAAAGAGTTTTCTTTCGTTGTGTGTTGTTCATGACGAATGAAAAAGGAATGGAACAAACGTGAAGGGTTATTTTGTATGGTCGTTTTTGGACTTGTTCGAGTTACTAAGTGGATATAAGTCCAGTTTTGGACTATATTACATTGATTTGGAGGATCCCAATTTGACGAGACAACCCAAACTCTCAGCTAAATGGTACTCGAGTTTTCTTCACGGGAGGACGATGGATCAGAAACTCACCATAGAATTTGAGAAGAATGCACCCATGCTATCATTGCATGATGCCACTTAAAGCCAGCGTGAAGGAATTCAGACTTGAGTGATTGAGGCAAAAGTAAGATGTTAGTGTTTTGGAAAAACGAGCATTTCAAGAATCCAAATCTGACAGACAAGAAATGTACTAAATTATTGTACTATCCCTTGGATGTGTCTTTTGTGTTGGTTTGTATTTGCTGTTTTGTTCTGTTTTCTGTTGAACTCTATAGCCTATACTACTGATACTGGAGCCTCTCCAACTCCTATATATATATATATATATATTGAACTTGCTCTGTTTTGGTTATGTGGGTAGGAAATGGCAAACTCGGAAGCCAAAGATCCTTGGAGGAACAAGAACGCTGAGACTGAGCAACCCAAAAAACTGTTGAGAGGGACAATGAATCTAAATAACTTACAGCACTATGCATCAAACTGTATATATATAGTGGTACAAGTTTGAAATTCCCAGATGACCTCGTCCACCACATTCTGCACACATCATATTACCAGTTCCCCCACAACCTATATGGCAAAAGTTATCATATATTCACATAAAATTGAAAACATGGTCACTAATGAAGATGCTCAGCAACATACATCTAGAAATAATCAATCATGCACTTATATCCCTTTCCTGATGTAATAGTAAGTATAATGCTATATAACATATAGAAGCTAACGATAGCAAGGCTGTTTGAAGAGGAAAGAGAATATAAACCTACAGGCTTTTCGATTCTTTCTACATGGTATCAAGGCCTGGGCGTGTGAGATGAATGAGCCTTACTATGGGCTGCCCTGGGAATAACCCGTTGGCTTCACGCCCGAGTTGGGCGTGAGGGGGCGTGTTGAAGTCCCACATCGCTGAGTTAAAGGGTCTTCTAACTCTATATATATAATGAGGCAATCCTCTCCTTTGGGAGCTCTTTTAGGGAGAATTAGGTCTTTCTACATGGTGTCGTCTAAGGAAACGCGCCGTTTGGAATTTTCCGCTAAGCTTTAAGGACGTAGCGCGTGAAGGAGCGTCTCATCTCGTCTCAGTCTCGGGCTTTTGTGCCACCGTCGACTGGCCATTTCCGGCGACCCTCAACCATCAGCCGGAGTTTTGAGCCACTTTGTGGTATTCCTTCTTGTTCGTGACCTTGAGTTTGTACCTCTACTGTGGCTGCTATTCTTCTTTGTGAAGTGAATAGCTGCAACCTACTTCGAAAGTTCTTGTTTTTTTTAGAACCTCATAGTTAATTTCGGTCAAGCATTCTGAAGTCTTGTCCCTGTTGGCTATTTAAACATCTCTGCCAAATTTGATAGTGAAGGTATTCCAATTCATTATCTTCTTTGTAGTTACTTTGGGAGCTCTTTTAGAGAAAGTTAGACCTTTCTACAATTACTTCTGCTTCTATTCTCATCTCCCCTTACTTAAACTTGAAACATAAAGAAATAGTCAAGTGAGACACTTAGAAGAAACAAACCAAACTAATCAAAGTACAAGATATGTAGATTCCAATGTCATTGAATAACCTTTTTCACGGACAATTTATACTTAGTTTTTCCTAGCTTAAGTACATGCAACTATGCAAGTCTATAACGTTGTCACGTGGAATTTTGAGATCTGAACTACTGTATATACAAAGATCTATAACTATATAGCACATCAAATTATTTTTGAACAAGAACCCTTCTTCCCTTAGATTTTTGAACAAGATTACTTCCAGAAACAATTATGACGAGCCAAAAAATAAGGTAGTTTGTCTCCACCCCCAAAAATTAAGGTCGGAAATATGCAAGATACAAGTTCATATAAGATCAAATTGTTTTTTCAAGCCCCACATCGATGGGAAGTGAGTGTGTGTGTGAATATTTAAGTAGGTGGTTATATGGGAAAAGGACTAACACCTGCGTTAGGTGTTTTGTCCATTCCTGGCAAAAAAAAGATCAAATTGTTTTGAGTTCCCTTATCCTTTAAAATACGCAACAATGATACTTATCAAGAAACAATTTTTTTATAACTAACTTTAGTTTGTTATTACCCCAAGAAAACTGCTAAATTTACATGTTACCTATATAATTTTAAATTTGTTCGTTCTGCTTCCATTTACTATGACACCAATTACCAAGTAAGATTTCCATTTTAGACTTTGAACCTGTCCTTATTTGGAGAGGCAGAATATATCATGTCAGAAAAATGTCTACCAAAACAATTTCATTTGAGTGGTGCCCCCATTGAGTTTATAACAGATTTTGATAACAAATTGACAATGATATTGTACATGATATTTACTAAGTTTTATTTCTTAAATGCTTCAGAGTTTTTCAATTAGCAGACAGACATGTTATAATGTTATGTATAGAAACATCAACCACATCCAGAACTATGTTCCCACGTGGGAACAAAGGAACCTACAATAATCAACTCTCTATTTGTACCTAATTTTCAAGCATTAAGGTGAATCTATAGCTGTAAAAAATAGGACTCATGAAGTTATCTTGGATATTTACAGTATAGGAAAAAAAAAGAAAAGAAAAACACAGCACACCAAATTTGGAGTTATGCCGCCAGCAACAGCTGAATCACCAATTGTATACTCCAGAACCAGAATCACCAATTGTATACTCTAGAACCAGGGCCCAGCCAACCAACCATGCAACCCTGAGATCAACGGCAATGCCTACTCATAAATATACTGACTATATATGAAGAAAAGATTACCTTTTAGCCCATCCCATTTTAAGCGTATTGTAAATTGTAATCATCTTAGTTCTGCTTGTTTTCTCTATTTGTGACTCACCTAAATTATTATCTTGGAAATGCTTTACGGTTTACATAACTGATATAGGTGTTTACAAGCGTTTGAATTGATCAGAAAACGTTTGGTGCAGGCCATTCTCCCTTTGAGAAGCAAAATTCTGAATATTGAAAGGAAGGATGAAGCAGCTATTTACAAAAACGAAGATATCCAAAATCTAATTCTTGGGCTTGGGCTTGGAGTGAAGGTTTTAAATAATTCCTTTATTGTTTGTTGGAGATCAACACATAACTGCTTAAGCTTTTAAAAGTATATCAGTTTTGACTTAATATTATTATAGAAGGCCAAGGTGGTTGATATTCATCCTCTTTCAATGATTTTCATCGTGGTTAAATTGAAATTTCTGCTTAGGGTAGTTAATCTCTGCTTTCTTTACTCCTCAAATCTTGAGGGATGATTTTAGAGGTGCTTTAAGGATTTAAAACAATCCTTTGACAAGATCAAGGTTTCTAGCTTTTATTTTTCCAGTTGTGGTATATAATTGACTATTGAAAGAGAAGATAAAGAATAAAAAAAGATTGAGGAAAAAACCTATTGAAAGTATTAAAATTTACTTGAAATCCTGTTTTATTATGCTAATGGTGAGTGATCAAGAAATCTAATAACGATGTTATTTTCCATCATTATGCTTGAATGAAGGCCAGGATATATGTTGGGAATCTCCAACAAAACTTTTATGAAAACAAAAAGTTCAAAAAAGATTTAAGAGAATCACACTTATCCCTCTTTCGACTTGGCCTTGTTCTTGTCCATTCAGTTTGCGAGCGATTGGGGTCAGAAACGACGCTCCACTGTCATGATATCCTTGTTGGCGACGCGGTACATTACAACCCTAGTGTAATTGTAATTGGTCAGTCTGAACATGTGCTGGTCGTCGCAAATTTTTTGCAACCTTTGTATAAGCAATAACTATTTATTTTGACCAAATATTATGTAATTTCCATTTTCTTAGCCAATGAGGAAATTTTTGAATCTTTTATTTTTTTCAGCTTCTTTTTATCTGGCTATTGAGTCCATTTATTCTCGTATTTCCACCTCTTAGAAATGAAATATTTCTGGCTCTGCTACTAGGAACTTCTTTAAAGCACATTTGACCAATTCGATTCCTTCTACAACTAGACTTTGGACTTGTCTACCCTGCATCCTTTGGAGATGTTATTATGGTTCTTATGATCTCTTTCAGACGCTTTACTGTTTTAGTAAGCATTTGAAAGAACATGTGGCCAAATTCTTTCTTCGAAAAAAGAAAAGGTAAAAACATGAGGGCAAGGTGCCCTGGTCTTGTGTCAAATTTTAGTTGTTTTGCATGATGCATTTGGTAGCTGGTAGATTGAGAATATTTAGCTAAAGTGCACAAGATATCCCCTTGAATGTTACTTACTCATGGTGCAAAAATCCCCTAAACTTTGAAAATTGACAAAAGACTTTTTAATCTTTCGATTTTGTGATAACGACTTAACACTCTTTTTGTTTTGTTTTTCATTCAGAAAATCTTATTTCTTTTTGGATTATTGTTGCAGTTCTCATTGGCCAAAACTTAATAAACTTTTGTTGCATTTCAGAGTAGTATATATATATCGATTTTTTTAATGAAACTTTTAACAAAAGTTTTCTATTTTTGCACAAAATTAAAAATTTAAGGGGTCTTTCGTCACTTTTTAAAATTCAGGAGGTTTTCTGCATAGTAGGTAAAATTGAAGGAAGTTTTATGCATTTTTGTCTAAATATTTTTCACATAACTTATTATGGGACAATTCTTTGGCATTTTTTTCGGGATTGTTGATATGATGGATGTGTTAAACCGAATGTATGAGTTTGATAATATTAATTCTATTTTCNCACTTTTTAAAATTCAGGAGGTTTTCTGCATAGTAGGTAAAATTGAAGGAAGTTTTATGCATTTTTGTCTAAATATTTTTCACATAACTTATTATGGGACAATTCTTTGGCATTTTTTTCGGGATTGTTGATATGATGGATGTGTTAAACCGAATGGTATGAGTTTGATAAATTAATTCTATTTTCTCTTCAATTTTACTGTTGGAAAATGTTATTTACAGATTAATTAAGGTCAAAATGCATTTTTGGTCCCATAACTTTGCAAAAGGTCTCAATTTGGTCCCATAACTTTTTTTGTTGCACTTTTGATCCCATATCTTTTGCTCAAGTTGTAGATTTGGTCCTATGTCACTTTTGGTCCCATATCTTTTGATTAGATTGCAAGATTGGTCTCATATCTTTACAAAAAATTTCACCATCAGTCCTACTTAACCCAAAGATATAGGACTAATAATGCCTATGACCCAAAAGATATGGGATTAAAAGTGCAACAAGGGACCAAATCTGCAACCCAAGCAAAAGATATAGGACCAAAAATGCAACAAAAAAAGTTATGGGATCAAATTGAGACCAAACGTTATGGGACGAAAAGTACACTTTGGCCAAAAATTAAATATGAATTTTGAAAATCAGTTGAATTAGTCAGAGATGAACGATAAAATCGGAGGATATGAATTTTAGAAAATTTGATAGGATGGTTAAAATAAATGGGAAATAATCATGGCAAAATTATAATTATATGCATTCAATTTTAATTTTTACATAAACTCACTCCTCAATTTTCACCCTATGCACATTCAATCTATTATGTTTCTCTCTGCAAATGTCTGATCAAAATCAGTTTGATTTGCCCGATGACGGCTGGGAATTGGTTTTCCGATCACGCCCTTCATTCCTCTCTCACCATTTCGCCTTTTCCTCAGGTTTCCCGCCACCAACTCCATCGATCTCAGTAACTTCTGCGGCAACATCAATTCCGTTCTTGGTCTTATTTCAAGATCTGGTTTGTCTCTCGATTCGCTCACTCTTTCCAAAAGGAAAGAGATTGACGTCGATGGACTCCGAGTATTAAGGTTTTGGGACACTCTTGTGCTTCCTTTATTGAAGATGACGTTCTGGTTGTGATAGGTGATTGTTTCTCGTCCCTTCAAGAGCTTAACATTAGCTTCCCCTATACTATATTTAATCGCCCTGTGACTGATAAGGGGATCACGACTTTGGCTACGACTATGAAAGACCTACGCAAAGATCTCTCTGGTAATCACTCTATCACTGATAAATCTCTTTCTGCGATTCGCTGGAGACCCACTTTGACTTCCATCTCCTTGGGTCACACAATATTCGTTCGGACTTTGTTAATTCATTCACGAGTTTGAATGTATGTCAATCTGTTAAACACTTGGATCTTGGATACAATGACTTTCTCATTGATAATGATGTAGTTAATTTGTCCGCCTCAGTCATTGTAGGAAGCTGACTCAGTCAACCTTTCTCACCTCAATGAGATCAAGATGAACGGAATGGGGCTCAATGAACGGAATGGGGCTCAACGCTTGGCGAGATAAAGTTGGTCCAAAAGATCTTGTCAACTCTCAAATTAAGACTCTTCATTTGTGTCTTAACTATAGATTGAATGACAAAAATCTCAACACATTTGCTTCCATTTGCCCCAATTTAGAGTATCTTGACTTGGGTTGTTCGCATATCTTAGATGAAGAAGTAGCTCAAGTGCTAAAGAAATGCAATAAGATTCGGCATTTGAACTTAAATTCATGTGAGAAACTGAATAATTTCTCTTACCCAACCTGAAAGTGTTGAACTTGTCTTTCACAAGTATTAACAATCAATCTCTCAATAATTTCAAATTCTTGTTGTGGGTTGACTCATTTAAACTGAGTTGCTCTAAGGTAACAGAAAAGGAAGTGAAGCAAGTGGTAGAAAAATGCGCGAGACTCAAAGAGATCAATTTGTGGAAGTGTACAAATGTGAAGGCTAATATTGTTTATTGGATGGTGTCTGAAAGGTCAACATTGAGAAAAATAAAGGCTCCCTGGTTATGTTCTTTCTCTGAGACAAAAAAAAACTCTTTTCACTTGGTAAATGCCTTGTTTTTTAGGAGAGATTAAGATTATTCTATGACTAGAGAACCTATGACTAGAGAACCTGTTTAGATTTGTTACTTTGTTAGTGATATAGCACTATGATTTTGTTAAATATTATTTTATTTTATTTTTAATTCAAATAAATTATAAAATTTACTTCATATAATTAGTAAGAAGGATGTGTCTGCTTTTGTAGAATAGTGATGCACCAGTATAATTTTGTTAAATATTTATTTTATTTGTTTTTTTAATTCAAATAAATTATAAAATTTACATCATATAATTATTATTAGTGGAGAATGCATATAATTATATGATGTAAATATACAAATAGTCTTCAAAAACCTGTTGATCATAGTCTTTTTTATTTTTAAATATACAAATAGTAAGTTTCCCCTTTTTTTTTTTTTCTTTTTTCGTAAGAAGGGAATTATAATGAGACAAAAGACAAAATAGTTCCGGAATACATCATCCAAAACCTAATCTACGTGGGTAAACAGTACACATCAGTCATAAGGATAGTTTTAACAAAAGGGGGTTCAACATAAAAAACAGTAAGATAAATTTTCTTCTGGCTTCCAAACTCAGCTAAGCGGTCAACCACTTGATTCCCTTCTCTAAGCACATGCACGATCTTGAAATCAATGAGCAAAGCGAGAGCGGACCTACACATATCAATTATAGGAGCATAATGATGTGTGGAGTAATCAAGAACACCATTCAAAAGATTGGCAGCAAATAAACAGTCAGTTTCAACTTTCAACAATTAAAGGATCAAGGGAGTTGTCCTTTGCAATCGAAATACCAAAGAACAAATCCCATAATTAACTCAGCGAGAAGACTAGTCCCAAAGCCAATGAAACTAGCATAACCCTTCCTTAACCTTGTACTTGTAGTTACTAGTTAGTTCAATACAGTTTGTGGTATTCAGTAGTCTCTTTGCAGCCGTGAGTCTACAATTTAGTAACATCCATGGCAGAAGAAAGAAGATAGGAATTTATATATTAGAGCAACAGATGTGGATGTACACACTCCAAGATATGGATTTCGCCATTTAGGATTATTGTTTAGTTTTGATATGAAGTCTAGAAGGGAAAAAGTAAAACTGAAGATTCAGTAAATCATTTAATTCCTGTTAGCATTACTATAGCTTTCAAAGATAGGGTTTCTTAAATTATTTTGTAGGCACCTTTTGTTGTTAAAAATTATTAAGTTAGGGGAGTCTAGGTATGTGTTGTAGATTTTTCTGGGGCTGATTGATCATTGATGTCCTTATCACTTAGGAGGATCAAATGGTGATGCTAGGTGATTCAACGGGGAGAAACTAGCATTTCAATTTCCATTTTTGAATTGTAGAGCAATTTAGTGGTGTATCTGATAGAATGGGAGAGCAATATTTACAAACCAACTTGTGTGGTGTTGCCATGGACTATGGAGAAATCTAGAAGATGGTACGGGAATTATTAACTGGTTTATTGGAATATGGTGATAGTCACTTCAGGTCCCATAAATTTGTCATTATGTGTACTCTAATATGTTGTTAGACTGGCAAAATGCACAATGAGCATGCATTCCGCTGAAAAACATGCATCTATATCTGTTTCAATTATAAGCATAATTTCGTTTGAGTTTTTTATTCTTAATTTCTTTAGTTATGTACCTATTGTTTTCACAAGGAAACATTATCTTCTTGATTTCTGTCTAGATTTATTGAAGCAAAGGAATATGATTGTCACTGAAAGTGCACTGAGTATTGTTGCAAGCATGAAGCGGGATTGGATGCAGGTAACTGGTGTTTGTAGAAAGGCCTACCTCACCCCAAAAGAGCTCTCATAGGAAGAATGTTGCCCCATTATATATATAGTGTTAGAAGACCCTTTAACTAAGCGATGTTGAACTTCAACACGTCCCCCTCACGCCCAATTCGGGCGTGAAGCCAACTGGTTATTCCCAGGGCAGCCCACAGTAAGGCTCATCCATCCCACACGCCTAAATCAGACTCTGATACCATGTAAAAAGGCCTAACTCTTCCCAAAAGAGCTCTCAAGGGGAGAGGGTTGCCCCCATTATATATATAGTATTAGAAGACCCTTTAACTAAGCGCAATGTTGGACTTCAACATTTGGCATCATTCTTAGATTTTAGTCTTTGGAATCATCTAATGTTTAAAAACAGACAGGGAGGAAGCCTAGTGGCTTATGTGGTGCAGCATTGTACATAGCTGCTCTTGCACATGGTTTTCAAGTGCTCTAAGTCAGACATTGTGAGTTACAGTTGCCTTTTCTACCTTATTCTTATCAATTTTATTTTTTAGACTAGGCTTAAGTGCACTTNACGTCACAATTAACGGCGGAAATTGGACGGAAGTGACCAGGGGACTAACGGTGAAACTTTTTGCGAAGGTTTGGGACCAAATCTGCAACAAAAATAGTTATGGGACCAAATTGAAACCTTAGTCATAGTATTGGGACCAAAAGTACACTTAAGCCTTTAGACTAAAAGAGTGCTTTCCTTATTGTTCTCAATATTGGAGAAATAACCATATGGTTTCTTGGACATGATGAAGACAAGAAATAAGCATTACTGAATATATAATCTGGCAGTCAAGATTTTATTACATAAAGTAAACTTATAATTGATCAAAATATAAAATTTAAAACTTGGAAAAAATCCTTTGAAAACAAAGTCTGGTGCATGTAATGAAAAATTGTGATTTCCAGTATAGATCTCCTTAATTTCATGTGACTTGTGAAAATGTGACTTGTCTCATTTAGGTTTTCATTGATTTGGCTCTTTCCATATTAATAATAGTTTCCACTATCTTGAGAAGAACAAAAATGGAGAAGAAATGTAGAAATTGGCTACCTCTTCCTCTCCCATTCAAATCACTCACCATGTGAACGAAAGTGTTTATTTCCTTTTTTGTCATCTTTCCTGATCTGTAATGCTAACCTTATTCTGACCGAGTCCGTCTTTTTCTTTGAATTTAAACAATTCTTTACTTGTTTTAATTTTGTTAATCTTTTATCTCCATCAACTTATAAGTTGATTATTAAAGATGATTGAATTGACAGTTTAATCTTTCAAAAATTAAAACATATAATTTAGTTATTCAAAAAATTAAAGATATAATTGTTAATTTCTGAAAGAATCAAAGTTTATATTTTTTAATTATTTCAAAAGAATTAATGAATATATTATTTAATTTTTTTTCCAAGAATTAAATTGTTTATGTTTATCTTTTTAAAATTGAATTATCAATTCAATAATCCTTTGATTATTAAATTATTAGTTTATTTATTTTTCACGCCTCTCTGTCCAACTGACAGCAACCGACTCTTACAAATTGTGTGTACTAACAAATACAAATTCCATGTCAAAATTTATGGGCCCAAAAATACTTGTTAATCGTCATCTATTACAATACTGGAAAACTTTTTAGATTTAAATCAACTCCATTATTTGTTTATTTATAATCAGGTATTCATGTCGAGAACACTGATCTCCTTACCGATCTCCTTACCGACATGTAAACATAGTGATGATAGGATAATTTGTTTAAAAATCTAAAATTATTTATTTTTTTTAAAAAAACATGAAGCCAAATTAAATTATATAAAAGTTAAACGAAATTTATAGTCGATCATAAAATTCTAATATAATGAACAAAAAATAATAATTTACAAATATTGTTAAACTATAAAAATAAATATAAGTACAACTGAACCTAGTAGGATGAAATTTAGGACAAAACTTATATCAAGTTCTTTATATTCTTATTATCAAGTTCTCCGATCAACATTTGACACGTGATAAAAATTTATATATGACTTTTTTTTTTGGCCAACAAAAAATTTATATATGACCAATCATGATAGAAAAAGAATATTAAACATCATTTTTTATATGACCAATCATTGAAAAGAGAATGTATTTAAAACTTTTGATTAGAGGAATTTTATATCAATATAAGAAACTTGATATAAGTTTTTTTTTGAAATTTATCACCAATTTTAGTGTTGCTAATAACTTGTTTACCATTAAACGTTGAGCATATCAGACAAGTAGAGTTCATCTTAAACATAAATATCATAGACATCTCCATCAATTTCTCAAAATATTAAATGTTTTCTGACATAGATGCTCATATCTAAATTGATATAGTATTGAAAGAATTTTTTATAAAAAAAGACTTGATCTAAAAATAAAATTTAGACAAAACAACAAATAAACTAGAGACACATAACATAACATCTGATTTATTCGGTTAATTTACTAAAACAAAACAAGAAGAATGGAGAAAAATTGTAATTACAATCCTCCCTCTAAAATTAAAAAGCGTAAATTATACAGAAGGGTCTTGTGGTTTGGCCCATTTTTAGATAGGGTTATTGTGGTTTAAAAAGTTTCAAATTGGGCCTTGTGGTTTGCTCCGTTAACAAAAAGGGTCCTGAGGTATATTTTCATCTAAAATTTAATGGAAATCTTAGCTAAAATACTATTTTAAGACCCTAACAATTAATTTTTATGCGTTTGACTCTCTATTTCTTACAATTTCATCTCAAGGACTAAAAAGTCATTAAAAAAATTACATAAAGATTATTAAAGTTCTGTAAAATCAAAATCTTTCCTTTTTTATAAAATTTATTTCAATCTAGTCCTTGATTAATTATTGTTTTTGGTGGATCAAACAACACAAAAAAACAAACAAGTACAGCAATGGCTATCGAATCTGCGAAGAGAAACACAAACAAAAAAACCACAAACGCATAACCCCAACACTCCTAGATTCAGCAATGGCCATCGAATTTTCAGTGCACCTGCCTTAAGCATAGGATACCCATTCACATCAGCACTTTGCAGTTCTGGAACAATAATAGATTCGAAAAAGCTCTGAACGTCAACAAGTTCCGTTGAGACATAACTAGATCCAGCCTTCTTGGTTGCTAGAGAGACTACCAAATATATAGCACAATCCTTATCCTTCTAATTTGCCGCTGGATTGGTAGCAAATGAGCTTAATAAAGCTTGAATTTGTGCAGACACAATGCTTCTGACAACATCTCCATAATGTGTAGCAATTCCCTTAAGTAGCTCACAGGCAATCCTCCTCCTAGTATCAAGATCTGGCTTCGATACCTCTCCTAGAAATTATAAACTATAATCATCAAAAATAGCAATACCCTTTTGATTTCCAAGCCTCGATTGTACTCTAAACCCATAAAGACCCTCCCTTTATTTCTTGGTTTTCATATTCTTTAGTTGTTTTTGCAGCCATTAAAGCTTGCAGGCGTGGAACGACGCCGTCGGAGTGCTCGTCGGGACAGACCTCATCGGAAAGCTTTCACGCGATGGTGGTCCGTCGT
>QANZ01031075.1:91896-106418 GCA_003254925.1 Chamaecrista fasciculata | reverse complement strand
TTCGAATTTATGGACCAAATTGTATTCTTAAAAATAATTCCAATATTATTTGGATTGACCCCTAATCTCATCCACTTGGATTTGGATTGACCCCTAACCCTCAATCCAAAATTTTCTCATCCTCACAATTTCCAATAGCATATCACACTTCCCAATATCATCTCATCTCAATCTCATTTCAACCAAAAAACAACAAAACACCTATCATCTCATCCAATCTAATCTCATCTCATCTCATCTCATCTCATTATTTCCTACCATTTCTACCCCTATACAAATCACAAAAATCCATCTACTTTTTTCTACCAACCACAATCATTACAACCCTTTTTATATAATTTCACCCTCTATTTAACATCATTCTCAATAAAATCACCCAAACACCAATACATCATCTCATCTCATCCAATTAAATTATAATCTCATCCCATCCATTTAGATTGGATTGGATTGGATTGGATTAGAATTATTGTTCTCCCAAACAGGACACTCGCGCTGAGTTGGGTAGCGATTCAAATGTAGCTTTCCCATAAGTCTGTGGAAGAATAATAAAATAGGTTTTGACGTCATGACATGCGACACTCTTTGACTTCTTACTATCGAAAATCCCCAAAATGAAAGTAGAATCATGAAAGGGCCAATTAATCTGTGACTCTATATAAAAGGAGTGCTTATTCACTGAATTGGTGAGCATTTAACGATGTTGAAGGTGAAGTTGCTATTGGCCGCAGCGTTATTGGCAGTGTCTGCCCTAACTATCATCGATGCGTATAGATATAGCAGAGATGACTTCCCTTCTCACTTCTTCTTTGGTGCCTCCACCTCTGCTTATCAGGTTCTTTTTCTACTTCTCTTCTCATTTCTCTTTCTATTTCTGTCTTTTTAAATTGAAATCTCATAAATGGAATTCGTATGATTGACGTGCGAAGGTAGAAGGCGCAGCAAATGAAGATGGGAGGACGCCTAGCATTTTTGACACTTACGCCCATTCTAGGGGTACGGATTCTTTTCACTTTTTGCTTCAATATTCTTCAAATTCATTATCATGCTTCTAATTCTTCTTTAGTTTGCAAACTGAATTCAGCAACCTGGATTCACTCATTAAATTGCTCTGTTTTTGTATATTCCAAGAGCTTCTATAATGATAACGTCAAATACCCAAGTGCTCTGATGCTCTTATCTTTTTTTCAGAGTTTAAAAATTCAATTCAAAGGTCTCAGTAAATCCTGAGTGGTTATTGACTCCTAATAAAAATTAAATTTGTAGGTGATATCTCTGGAGAATACGGAGATAAAGCGAGCGACCAGTATCACAAATATAAGGTCTGTTAAGAAGACTTTTGTTCCTGGAAAATTATACTTTTATCTTTTTAACCCCAAAATCATGCATAAATTACTTCTATAGCTTACAAATTTTAATGGGCTGCAGCTGCAATAGTTTTTGTATGGCTAACTTGATGCAAGAGTTGATTTGTTACAGGAAGATGTGGCACTAATGGCCAAGATGGGTTTAAATGCCTACAGATTTTCCATATCGTGGTCAAGACTTATTCCAAGTTACTATAATCCAAACCCTATACTACTTCCATTACATGTTTACATCCATCAAACTCTTGTTTTTCTCATCCTGACCGTCTTTTTCACTTGAATTTCCAGATGGAAGAGGGCCAGTCAACCCCAAGGGACTAGAGTATTACAACAACCTTATCAATGAACTCATAAGCCATGGTGATTTATAGCTAACGATAACGAATTTAGGATTTGACAATCTGACTCATGTTACTCATAAGCTCTTATCTGACGATCTAACGAATTTAGGTCTATTTTCAAAGTTCTAATTATGCTATTCATATTTACTGTACTCCCTAAATTTTCTAGGAATCCAGCCTCATGTTACACTCCATCATAGCGACCTACCACAGGCACTTGAGGATGAGTACGAGGGATGGCTTAGTAGAAGAGTAATGTATGGCTATGACATGTTGTGATTTCTAGAGCTAACTAGCAAAGTCATACAAAATGGTATCAGTGTGACTAATATATCTACTATTTCTTTGTATTGTGTTGTCTTGTAGACGAGACTTCAAAGCGTATGCGGATGTATGCTTTAAAGAATTTGGAGACAGAGTTAAGTATTGGACGACATTGAATGAGCCAAATATATTTGTGATTGGGGGCTATGATCAGGGATTCCTACCCCCTCAGCGATGTTCTCATTCCTCTCCTCTTATTAATTGCTCAAAGGGAAATTCCTCAACTGAGCCATATATTGCCGGACATAATTTATTGTTAGCACATGCTTCAGCTGCTACGTTGTATAGGAAAAAGTATCAGGTAATTCATGCATACCAAATTCATCTTGTTCAATTGGTCACCAATCACCATGTTCATGATATATTTAGCCCACGGAATTAAAGCTCTGTTGAATGCAGCGGAAGCAGGGTGGATTTGTTGGGATTAATCTACTGTGTTTTGGATTTTCACCTCTGACAAATAAGAGTGAAGATTTAAGTGCCACTCAAAGAGCGAAAGACTTCATGATGGGTTGGTAAGTAGCAATTTGTCTCATGACATGATTACTTAGTGATGTGTATTCATTGTAAGTTTGTAACTATGTTATGGCATCCATGTGGTCGTGAACCTGTAGGTTTCTGAAGCCCCTAGTGTTTGGAGATTACCCTGACACAATGAAAAGGAATGCAGGCTCGAGACTTCCTTCCTTCACAAAAACTGAATTAGATCTTGTAAAAGGCTCAATAGACTTCATAGGAGTAAATTATTATATAGCAACTCACGTTAAGAACAACCCTAACAAACTGCCGGTGGAAGACAGAGACTTTTTGGCAGATGGAGATTTCGAAATCAGTGGTTTGTTGCAATTTTTTCTTTTCTTTATTATCACTTTGTTAGATAGAGTGTGTTTGTTTCCTCCATAAATAGACCATAGCAAACCTTGTCTGAAATGGTATTTTTAATAAGTGAAAACTCTCACTCATATAAATCTGAAACTGACGAGGCAATTGCTCAATGTTCTTCGTGACAGTGTTTAATTTTCAAAATAGGACCTCTCCATTCCTGGTAAGAATTAAAACAATTTTCATTTCTTTTGTTTTTAATACTAGATGGAACTTCAATGTGTACCGTTAAGGCATTAATTATGTGGTTGGATTATTTTAGTTTCCGGAGAATCCTTGGGAATTACAAAGATTGGTGGAGTCATTGAGTGAGGATTATGGCAACAATATTCCTATATACATACATGAAAATGGTATGCCTCTGTCTTTGCCTCTGTCTCTTATGTTTCTGAATGAAATCTTCCATTTGTAAGTGTACGAAGCTTTTGCAGGTCTACCAACACCACGGAATTCATCCTTGGATGATTCGTCAAGGGCGGAGTACTTGCAAGAACACATTGAGGCCGTGCTTTATGCAGTGAGGTATCGTGTCTTGTCCTTAACAAGTTGATATGATCTTCATCTTCATCTTCATCTATCTTTATTAAGCTTCTTGAATGCTAACCGAATTTTCTTAATTTTCTTTTTTCTTTTGTTATATTGATGACGAATGAAAAGGAATGGAACGAATGTGAAGGGTTATTTTGTGTGGTCGTTTTTGGACGTGTACGAGTTATTAGGTGGATATAAGATGAGTTTTGGGCTATATTATATAAATTTGGATGATCCGAATTTCGAGAGGCAACCAAAGCATTCGGCTAAATGGTACACAAAGTTTCTGCATACGAGGAATGTGGATTCAGAACTCACAATAGAATTTGAGAGGAATGCACCGATACTCTCACTGCATGAAGCTTCTTAAAATAAAGTTTTGAGGAACCTCACACTCGAGTCTCTTTACCTTCAGTTGTATGTAATAAACTAATAAGGGTAAATTATACATAAGATCCCTGTGGTTTGACCCATTTATAGAAAAAAAGTTCATGTGGTTTAAAAAGTGGCGAATAAGGGTATGTGGTTTGCTAAAAGGATTCCAGGAGTTATTTGCCATTCAAAACTAACGGAATTAGGACAATGTGCAACTCACATGACCCATTTTTACATACCCAATCCTTAATTTTTCCTCCATTGTGCAGAAATCGAACCCTATCTCCACATCCTTACGAACCCTAACTCTCATTCTCGTCATTTTCTTCTATTTTTGAACCTTAGTCCTCATAAATTAGAGATTGGGTATGTGGAAATGGGTCACATGAGTTGCACATTGTCCTAATTTCGTTAGTTTTGAATGTCAAATATCTCATGGGACATTTTTTTGTTAACGGAGCAAATCACAGATCTTTATTTATCACTTTTTAAATAATAGACACCCTTTCTGTAAACCCTTTCTGTAAATGTGGCCGCAGCTAAAGTTGCAAAAATAAGAGCTTGAATACTGCTTGTAAATAATCCAAGGAACATGACAGGTATAGGAACCACTAGGTACTAAAGAAACAATAACAACAACTACTAATTCATCGGCTAATATATTTTCGAAAAGTCAAAATGGTTTTGTGAAATCTTCTAAGATGTTAATCGATAAAAGGATTGGGGTTGGTTAGATGTATTTACCAAAATAACCTAATCCCTTTTTTGAAAGACCCGCATAGAATTATGCTACCATCGTAAGTAAAGCTAATGCAACAGTAGTATTTATATCATTTGTGGGTGCAACTAACTCCCTTGTAAATGAGCCAAACATATGGACTTTCTGTGTAATTTATCCTAAGAGAGAGATTTTGTATTTCTAGATTATATATATTTGATTAAGAATAGATCATTAAATGCACACGCAAATCTTTATCCAAAATAAATATTGAAATCCGTAGCAATAGTGATTTCTGTTAGTTTTATGATATCTTATGTCATCAAATTCCTTTATGAGCTTTTCATTAGTATCGTGAGAGTATTTGAATTTGGAGATTGAGCAAGCAAGCAAGGTCATCCATCATCTTGCCGATTTTAATATTTTTTTAATTAATTCATAAAGTGATTCTCAAAAATATTTATTTGTCATATAATTGATGATCGAATATATAAAATCTAAGATCGTACTATCTCATTCCATTCTTACATACACGACAAGTAAATCATACTCTATCCCAAAAGAAGGTAAAGAGACTTCGAGTATGAAGGGCTCTCAATTAATTAAACTTATTACTTATCTTTAATTGACATCATGCAACGAGAGCGTGGGTGCATTTGATAGTGACACAGAAGAAATAATAAAGTGGAGAGTAAGAGAGGTAAAATGATGGACGATGGGTGTATCAAATCCCAAAATGGAAACGGGAAATATACTCCAAAACAAAATACCACATAATTCACTACTCAATACTAGTGCAACGTTCAGAATATAAAGCAAGGGAAATACAAGGAAAAAGGAAATTACAGATCCAGCTGTCTAACAGAATTATTCCTCAGCTCATGTGCTAACCAACTTGGTAATTCTTCATCCATTCAGCCAATGACGTGTCCTTAGCATCCACTTCAGCATCCATCTCAGCATCATGCGTGGCAGCCACTTCACCTGCTTCTGTATCAGCATTCTTCTTAAGTTCTTCTATGGTGAGATCCTGATCCATCGTCCTCCCATGTAGAAAGCTTGAGTACCATTTAGCTGACAATTTAGGTTGCCTCTTCAAATTGGGGTCATCCAAATCTATGTAATATAGACCAAAAACTCATCCACTTATTAACTCATACAAGTCCAAGAACGACCATACAAAATAACCCTTCACATTCGTTTTATTCCTTTTCATTCGTCATGAATAACAAAAAGAAAGAGTACTCTATGCATTCAAGTAAGAATGGGTGAAAATGAAGATCATCGATCATCTCAAGACATGGTACCTCACTGTATCAAGCACGGCCTTAATGTGTCCTTGCAAGTAATCCACCCTTGAACAATCATCCGATGATGAATTCCTTGATGTTTGTTGACCTGCAAAAACTCTCATACACTTGTAATAAAAGGGTTCATTCAGAGAGTAGTCAGAAAGAAAGAAATAGGCTTACATACCGTTTTCATGGATGTAAACAGGAAGATTGCCATAATCCTGCTTCAATGACTCCAACACTCTTTGTAATTCCCAAGGTGTTGAAGGATACTAAATAATCCAACCACATAGTTAATGGTAAACGCTCAAGTTCATCTAGTATTAAATACAAGAGGAACGGAAATTGTTTTATCTCTCACCTCAATTGTAAATACTGTATCATTTTGAAAGAATGGCACTGTCAAAAAGAACATCAAGCAAATATCTCAGTTCTAAATTTATTTGAGACTATCACTAATTAACGTAGTGTATGGTGACAAAAGGACTAATATGCCATTTCAGACAGGGTCTATTAACATTTGTCAGTTGTCACCATGGTTTATATATGTAGGAAACAAGATGATACACTGCCAGATTAAGTTTATAATAAAAGAAGAAAAGTGGTTAAAACCTGTAACTTACTTATGAGTTGGACAGCGGCATCTGTCAGTGTCTCTGTACTTCTCTAGTGGTTTGTTAGGGCCGTTCTTCACATAAAATGAGAAGTAATAATTTATTCCTATGAAATCAATTGAGCCCTTTACCATATTTGATTCAGTTTTGGTGAAGGAAGGAAGTCTCTAGCCTACATTCTTTTTCATTGTGTCACTGTAATCTCCAAACACCAAGGGATTCAGACACCAAAACTAGTTAACACCAAAACTAGTCTCTAGCCCTTTACCATATTCTTTTTCATTCTTTTTCAATTGAGCCCTTTACCATATTCTTTTTCATTTATGTAACTTTGAAAATAGACCTCATGGGGAGTGGGATTGTTAAATCCTAAACTAGTTAACACTTAATTACCGCGGCTTATGAGTTCATTAATAAGGTTGTTGTAATACTTTAGTCCCTTGGGGTTGACTGGTCCTCTTCCATCTAGAAATTCAAGCGAAAAAGACAGTCAGAATCAGAAGACAAGAGAGTTTGATGTATGTAAACATGTAATNTATGAGTTCATTAATAAGGTTGTTGTAATACTCTAGTCCCTTGGGGTTGACTGGTCCTCTTCCATCTAGAAATTCAAGCGAAAAAGACAGTCAGAATCAGAAGACAAGACTCAAGAGAGTTTGATGTATGTAAACATGTAATGAAAGTAGCAAATGGTTTGGATTATAGTAACTTGGTACAAGTCTTGACCACGATATGGAAAATCTGTAGGCATTTAAACCCATCTCGGCCATCAATTCTACATCTTCCTGCAAAAATCAACGTTTGCATCAAGTCAACCAAATATCAAAGCAGGATGCAACCCATTAATGTTCGTAAGAGACAGAGGTAATTTGTGTTGGAAGGGTGATGGGTGCTAATATTATTTTAGTTGTGAGGGATAAGGCTATAACAAGACTTTACCATAGAACCATTATTCTAAAGGAGATACTAATGACTTTAATTTGGGGTTAAAAAGAAACCATTAATATAATGATGGAGCGAACTATATTATGAATAGTTGTTATCACCCCATAGTTAAGTCTATTTTTTTCATGTATAAAATTCCTATTTTGGATATGCAAAATTGACAGACCTTATATTTGTGATATTGATCGCTTGCTCTNTACATGTTACAAGCAGAGCAAAAAAAAAAAATGACTAGCCATGAGTGGGGCAAAACGAATTTACACACCCCGAGACAACTAACTAACCAAAGACAAGATATTCACATGAGAGAAAGAATATTAGAAAATAATACAGGCTGTACAGAAAAAGTGTATAAAAGCAAAATACAAAGTCTTCGGTGATGTGGATGCTCACAGAGATAACTGATGACATATATGGCAAATGAGTCAGCATAAACTTCTATTTCATCATCCCCTAGTTAGGACTGGATGGGAAAGCAACAAGGCCTAATTTGGACAAAAATAAAGGGAATCGAGTAGCATCCATTTGTAAATATGTCAGCAAGCTAAGAATTAGAAGCAATGAACTTAGGAGAAACAAAGCCATTTTTGTACCGATTGCGAACCAAGTGACAATCGATCTCGATATGCTTGGTACGCTCATGGAAAACAGGGTTTTGAATGATATGTAAAGCGGCCTGATTGTCACACCATAAGGAAATGAGTCGTGGAACATGAACTGAGAGACTCTACAATACATAATCGATCCATTGGAGTTCACATACAGTAGAAGCAAGGCTTCGATACTCAGCCTCGGTAGAACTTCGGGAGAAGGTAGGTTTTTTCTTAGTTTTCCATGACACCAATGCATCACCAAGAAACACACAATATCCTATGTTGGACTAAATTTTGATATAATTAATTTTCTAAATATTTATTTGTTTTTGATAATTTGCAAAAATTTTGTTTGACTATGTGTTCGGACTAAACTGCAATATCTTATATGTTTTATCAAGCACAGGGACTAATATGCAACTTTTGAATATATTTCTGTCCCAATCTGTATTTTCGGACTAAGCCCAATATTATTCATCATTTCATCTTTGAATCTTTTACTAAGGCCAAAATGTGTTTTTAGTCCAAAATATTTTTCAGGATCCATTTGAGCAAAAATCTGAATTTATTTTAATTCTTTGGTCCATGAAGTTTAAATTGATGGCCAAAGTGCGAATTTGGTCTTGTAACTTTGCTCTAGTTCTCAAATCAGTCCTATTACTTTTTTTGTCTCGAATTTGGTCATGTATCTTTGCTTTAGGTCCCAAATCAGTCCTATATCTTTTTTTGTCTTAGTTTTGGTCCCATATGTTTTGAAAACCTCCCACCCTTAGTCCCCCGTCTATTTTAAATTATAGTTTAGTCCTGAAAACTTCAAGTCCCTTTCACTTTAGTCTCTGACTATCAAAATGAAAGTGAAATAGCATTACTGAAGATTCTCAAACCTTATATCTTGGTCCTAATCCATGAATTCTTCATGAAATGGAATAGAAATGCAAAAACAACACAAATTAAAGCAAATGACAGAGGGACCAAAACTAAAAACGCGGAAAATTTAAAACCTACCGGAAAATACCCCAAACTCGCCGAAAAACGTATGGAAATCACCGAGAAACTCAAGAACTCATCCAAAAACCTCAATTCTCACTGAAATCTCACTCAAATAATCGCCCTTTAATGCTTTAAAAAGAATTTTGAAAATCCAACTTTTGAGGAGGGAGGTGATAGAAGAAATGTATTGGATTTCAGAACTTCTCTATCGGAATCACCAAATGTAAGGGAATCTTCTATCACCTTCCTCCTCAAAAGTTTGGATATTTGAAAATTCTTTCTTAAAACATTTGAGGGCGATTAATTTGAGTAAGATTTCAGTGAGAATTGGGGTTTTTGGATGAGTTTTTGAGTTTCTCGGCGATTTTCGTACGTTTTCCAGTGGGTTTTAAATTTTCTGCATTTTCAGTTTTGGTTCCTCTATCATTTGCTTTTAGTTTGTGTTTTTATTGCATTTCTATTTCATTTCATGAAGAATTCATGGATTAGGGACCAAGATGTAAGGTTTGAGAATCTTCAGGGATGCTCTTTCACTTTCATTTTGATAGTTAGGGACTTGAAGTTTTTAGGACCAAACTGTAATTTAAAATAGACAGAGGAGTAACGGTGGGAGGTTTCAAAACATAACGGACCAAAACTGAAACAAAAAAAGACATATGACTGATTTGGGACCTGGAGTAAAGATGCAGGACCAAATTCGAGACAAAAAAAAGTTATAAGACTGATTTGGGAACTGGAGCAAAGTTACATGACCAAATTTGCACTTTGGCCTAAATTTATTTACTAATTCATAAATCTAAAAATCAGAATTTATGGACGCATTCCACATAGAAATACGTTATGTCCATTTACCAAAAGTAAATCATGCTTATTTTGGAAATATATATAATTTCATGACATGAATTTCGTTTACACTTTTCAGCTTTCCTTGATTTCTGCCACTAACTACCCTTTCTTTCAGTGCAAGAAAGATATTGCATATCAATTATCAAGTACTAATAATGAAGCAAATGTTGTTTTCACAAGAAAAATGATCAATTATTAAAACAAACAAAACAGTCCTGTTTCAAGACAGGATATAAAATAAGTAAATTAATCAATTTTTTTTTGGCCCGAAGTAAATTAATCAATGAAGTTAATATTAAAGATGTATTATTTTGAAAGAAATTTTTATAAAAGGCTAAAGGTATACTATAATATTGATCAAAGAGGTAATATTAGAAAATGAAAAAGAAAAAATATGACAATTTTTTGTATTAGTAACAGTTATGCTTTAATCGTTAGATTAGTATTGATTATGTCACTAAATTAATATCATGTCATTTTACCACTTGTTGAATCCAGTATTAAAGTGTTATGATACCATTGAGAATAAAAAAAATTTAGGAGATATACTAAAAAGTTAAAACTTACTTTCTAGATTCAGAATGTCAGAAGTGTTTCTGTGTAATCATATTTTGAAACATATAAAATTTTCTAAAAAAACATAATTTAATCAAAGTATTTTGTAATATATATGAAAGTCCAAAAAAATTTATATAGAACTATTTTTTAAAATTATTATTATTCTTACAATCATCACTTCATGTCTTTTTCATAGGAATCACTTCATGTCTTCATCAGTTCATCTCCATCAATACCGAAAGAGCGCAAAACAGAGAGTCACACTCTGGAACGCTCATGTATATATAATCTGGCTTTGGACTAGGCATATTAATTTGCAAAATTGTCAAAAAGGAAAAGACGTAGACAGTGGAAATTAAAGAAAGAAAGGATTGAAAGTGAAGAATGATAGAATTTACATGAGTGTGATGTGTGTGGTGTCTCCACCACCCACGCTTTCCTTTCTGCATTTGATGCTTCTTCCATCAGATTGACCTAACGCAAAGAATGCAAGAAAACACAATTATATTGGCCAAAGTCTGAAATGGGTCCGTTATGTATAGGATACATTTCAAATTTTAGTTCCTTATCTTTTATTTATTTCAGATTGGTCTTTTATGTTTCCATGATGTTTGAAATTGGTTCAAAAAATATTGAATGTGGTCTTATCTCTCTCATTTCAAACTCATGCGACAAATTCAGAATTATTAATTTCTTTTGATGAATATTTTGGGATCATCGACAAAGAAGATCAAATCGAGTCTTAAAAGTGAATAATTCATTTCATTGTCAAACAAGTGAAATGGTCAAATTTCTCTCATTTCAAATTTGAATGCGACGAGTTCTAAAATATGTATTAATTCTTGAAGTGTTTTTTCTCTGTCCAGTTAAGATCGCTGAAAAATGAGGTCAAATCACATCTCATAAGCAAGTTAAGGACTAATTTAAAATATCATGAAAATATGTAGACCAACATGAAATATTTGAAAGATAAGGGACCAATTTGAGACTTTGGCTAATTATATATAACTTTTTATAATTTTTTTAGTTAAAATCATTACTTAGAAAGTAACAATTAGTCCACAAATTAAAGACATCAAATCAGTCCATGTGAAATGGAAATGTCCAAGATTCGAATTCGCACATTATTTCATTTTTAGAAGCCCTCATTCCTCTCTAGACTAGTCCACAAATTGAAGAACGCAATAACGACTGCACCAAATAAATGATACATATAGCAACAAGAAGCAGCATGTTGTTAAAGGTGTTACCGTTATTGGCAACAGTGACATTTGCCGTGGTTGTCGCTAGTGCTACTGATACATATAGCAGAGACGATTTCCCGCCTAACTTTGTCTTCGGCGTGGCCACTTCAGCATATCAGGTTCTTCTTCTTTTGCTTTGTTATTTTTCTCCTTTATTAGTATCTCTGTGTATGTGTGTATGTGTGTTAAATTTTGATGGAATTTGTATGTCAAACCTCAAAGGTTGAAGGCGCAGCACGCGAAGATGGGAGGACGCCTAGCATATTTGATACCTTCGTACAAAGTGAGTGCTACTCTTAAGAATTTAGTATCGCAAAATTACAAATAAAATATCGTCCCTTTTCTAACATTGTTTTTTTCTCACTATAGTCAAACACTCAAAATTACTCAAAATCATCAAGTTTTTTATTGTCTTCAACTTTTGTACAGGATGTACTCTGGCTGATAGGATTCATTATATGTGTTGTTGCAATTCTTTTGTTGATTACTCCAAACATAGGGCTCATTTTTGCGGATTTTGAATTTTGTATTCCCCATTTAAACAAAACTTCCAGGACATAACACGACTGGAGCATACGGGGACAGATCATGCGACCAATATCACAAATATAAGGTCTGTAAATGTGGCATTTGTAATGAGCAATTCTATTCTTTTTGTTTTATAAGATAAGGTCCAAAAGACCATTTTGGTGGCAGTTGATTAATAGTTGACAATTTTATAGTGTAATCAACTATATTAGAATGATTATTTTCCCCAAGTCATTCAAATAATCAAGATTGAGGCAAAATATTTTGGTAGATGAGCACATTTATCTTTTGACTTGTTACAGGAAGATGTGGAACTGATGGCCGAGATGGGGTTAAATGCCTACAGATTTTCCATATCGTGGTCAAGACTTATTCCAAGTAACTATGTTCCAAACGATATGTTACTTTCATTACATATTTACATCTATCAAACTCTTTTTTCTGATTCTGATTGTCACTTGAATTTGCAGATGGAAGAGGACCAATCAACCCCAAAGGACTGGAGTATTACAGCAACCTTATCAATGAACTCATAAGCCATGGTAAACCCCTTGCACAAGTTGTTCCAAATACACCTAACTTTTAAGCTAGTTTAACCATTTAAAGATGAACAAACGTTAGGCCTGCAATTTCACTCTTGATCATGTGTAATTTTGAAAGTTTAAATATTTGAATGTTGATTGTTTTTCCTCGATTTTGTAGATATCCAGCCACATGTTACATTGCATCATAGTGACCTACCACAAGCACTTGAGGATGAGTATGGTGGATGGCTTAGTCGAAGAGTAGTGTATGACATCTTATGCTAGCTAGCTAGGAAGTTGTACACAATGAGATTTACTGTGAGTCTGTGACCAACATATCTAGTTTATGTTTGTTGCCTTGTAGGGAAGACTTCAAAGCATATGCAGATGTGTGCTTCAGAGAGTTTGGGGATAGAGTTAAATATTGGACTACATTTAATGAGCTAAATATATTTGTGATGGGGGGCTACGATGGTGGAAGCTTACCGCCAAACAGGTGTTCTCCTTCCTTTCCAGCTAATTGTTCCAAGGGAAATTCCTCAACTGAGCCATATATGGCAGCCCATCATCTCTTGTTAGCACATGCATCGGCTTCTGCATTGTATAGGAAAAAGTATAAGGTATTCACTATAACACATACATCACAATCTATTTGATTCGTTTTGTATTATAATATGTATATCTTATTTTTCATTTGCTTGTAACTTAGAGGTTGTCTTGAAGGACATTATAGCATGGTCAGTTTCAGATGGTCACCGTGATAGCAATTAATTACAATAATTGTAACATGTTTAGTCTAAAGAACCTCGATTAACAAATGCAGAAGCAAGGTGGATTTATTGGGATTAATTTATTGGGTCTTGGTCTTTTCCCTCAAACAAATTCTACTGAAGATTTTAGTGCCACTCAAAGGGCACTAGACTTATGGATAGGTTGGTAAGTAGCCATTTATCAAATGATTACTCTCTTCTTGTCCAATATGTCTCTCTCTAATATGTATATCCTGCTGTGAGGTTGCAGGTTTCTAAATCCCTTAATGTTTGGAGAGTACCCTGACTCCATGAAAAAGAATGTAGGATCAAGACTTCCTTCCTTCACAAAAGATGAATCAAATCTATTAAAGGGATCAATTGATTTCGTGGGATTAAATTATTACTACACAATTCATGTTAAGAATAGCCCTATCAGTCCACGGGTGGAGGACAGAAGCACTTTGACAGATGCAAGTATTGAACTCATAGGTTTGTTGTAAGCTGTATTGTTACTTGTACCAGACATGACTTATCACTGAAGTTGAATCAATCTATTGTGATCTGGATAACTTCATTTGAAAATAAGGATTTGAGACTAAGACCACTTTACTAAATCTTGTTTGTGGTTGTCGCAGGTATTATATTTGGATCTGAGGTAAGAGTCAAAACAAAATGACATTCCTCTTATTGTTTTCAGTATGTTTAGATGGATCTTCAGCTTTTACCACTAACTAGGTTGTTTGGATTAGTATCCAACGAAATCTGAAGGACTGCAAATGGTGGTGGAGTCTTTGAAGCACGCCTATGGAAATCTTCCTATTTACGTCCATGAAAATGGTATGACTCTGTCTCTGTCTGGGAATGAACGTTGTTTCGTTATAATCAACAAGTCCTATGACTTTATAGGTCAACAAACACCACGTAACTCATCATTGGATGACTGGTCAAGGGTCAAGTACTTGCAGGAACACATTAAGGCTGTCCTTAATGAACTGAGGTACATGTCCTAACTTTTTCCTTATCCTATTTCATTATTTTCTTTTCTTAATTACTTTCAATACTTGTCATTGTTTCACAATGCTAATTCCCCCACTTTTT
>QANZ01031075.1:77585-91669 GCA_003254925.1 Chamaecrista fasciculata | reverse complement strand
TTTATCTTTTGACTTGTTACAGGAAGATGTGGAACTGATGGCCGAGATGGGGTTAAATGCCTACAGATTTTCCATATCGTGGTCAAGACTTATTCCAAGTAACTATGTTCCAAACCGATATGTTACTTTCATTACATATTTACATCCATCAAACTCTTTTTTCTGATTCTGGTTGTCACTTGAATTTGCAGATGGAAGAGGACCAGTCAACCCCAAAGCACTGGAGTATTACAACAACCTTATCAATGAACTCATAAGCCATGGTAAAACCCTAGCACAAGTTGTTCCAAATATCCCTAACTTTTAAGCTAGTTCAACCATTTAAAGATGAACAAACGTTAGGCCTGCAATTTCACTCTTGATCATGTGTAATTTTGTAAGTTTAAATATTTGAATGTTGATTGTTTTTCCTCGATTTTGTAGATATCCAGCCACATGTTACATTGCATCATAGTGACCTACCACAAGCACTTGAGGATGAGTATGGTGGATGGCTTAGTCGAAGAGTAGTGTATGACATCTTATGCTAGCTAGCTAGGAAGTTGTACACAATGAGATTTACTGTGAGTCTGTGACCAACATATCTAGTTTATGTTTGTTGCCTTGTAGGGAAGACTTCAAAGCATATGCAGATGTGTGCTTCAGAGAGTTTGGGGATAGAGTTAAATATTGGACCACATTGAATGAGCTAAATATATTTGTGATGGGGGGCTACGATTTTGGAGGCTTACCGCCCAACAGGTGTTCTCCTTCCTTTCCAGCTAATTGTTCCAAGGGAAATTCCTCAACTGAGCCGTATATGGCAGCCCATCATCTCTTGTTAGCACATGCATCGGCTTCTGCATTGTATAGGAAAAAATATAAGGTATTCATTATAGCACATGTATCAATCTATTTGATTCATTTTGAATTATAATATGTATATCTTATTTTTCATTTGCTTGTAACTTTGAGGTTGTCTTGAAGGACATTATAGCATGGTCAGTTTCAGATGGTCACTGTGATAGCAATTAATTACAATAATCGTAACGTGTTTAGTCTAAAGAATCTTGATGAATAATTGCAGAAGCAAGGTGGATTTATTGGGATTAATTTATTGACTGTTGGTTTTTTGCCTCAAACAAATTCTACTGAAGATTTTAGTGCCACTCAAAGGGCGCTAGACTTATGGATAGGTTGGTAAGTAGCAATTTGTCAAATGATTACTCTCTTCTTGTCCAATATGTCTCTCTCTAATATGTGTATGCTGCTGTGAGGTTGCAGGTTTCTAAATCCCTTAATGTTTGGAGAGTACCCTGACTCCATGAAAAAGAATGTAGGATCAAGACTTCCTTCCTTCACAAAAGATGAATCAAATCTATTAAAGGGATCAATTGATTTCGTAGGATTAAATTATTACTACACAATTCATGTCAAGAATAGCCCTATCAATCCACGGGTGAAGGACAGAGACACTTCGACAGATGCAAGTATTGAACTCATAGGTTTGTTGTAAGCTGTATTGTTTCTTGTACCAGACATGACTTATCTCCGAACTTGATACAATCTATCGTGATCTTGATAACTTCATTGGAAAAAAAAAAGGATTTGAGACTGAGACCACTTTACTAAATCTTATTTGTGGTTGTCGCAGGTATGATATTTGGATCTGAGGTAAGAGTCAAAACAAAATGACATTCCTGTTGTTGTTTTCAGTATTTTTAGGTTGAGCTTCAGCTTTTGCCACTAACTAGGTTGTTTGGATTAGTATCCAACGAAATCTGAGGGACTGCAAATGGTGGTGGAGTATTTGAAGCACGCCTATGGAAATCTTCCTATTTACGTCCATGAAAATGGTATGACTCTGTCTCTGTCTGGGAATGAACGTTGTTTCGTTATAATCAACAAGTCCTATGACTTTATAGGTCAACAAACACCGCGTAACTCATCATTGGATGACTGGTCAAGGGTCAAGTACTTGCAGGAACACATTAAGGCTGTCCTTAATGAACTGAGGTACATGTCCTAACTTTTTCCTTATCCTATTTCATTATTTTCTTTTCTTAATTACTTTCAATACTTGTCATTGTTTCACAATGCTAATTCCCCCACTTTTTATTTTTTTAAATTTTCTTTATTAATGACACATTGACAGGAATGGATCGAATGTGAGAGGTTACTTTGTATGGTCTTTGTTGGATTTGTTCGAGTTACTGTCTGGATATGAAAACAGTTTTGGCTTGTATTACGTAGACCTGAATGATCCAAATTTGAGAAGGCAACCTAAGCTCTCTGCCAAATGGTACACAAATTTTCTGCGTAAGAGGACAATGGATCCAATGCTCACTACTACTAAACTTGAGAAGAAGAATGATCCAATGTACTCTCTCTCTGCATGATGCGATTTAAAAGTACTATGGGCAGGCTAAAATAAAGCTTTGTAATTTCCCAATTTATTTGAGAATAAAGTGACATGATCAATGTATAATTAGATTTTATTCAACACTCACGAGTAGATTATAATACCATATTATTTTTACGAGTTTGACGTTAAGAAATCATGCTTAAAAAGTATGTATGGTTTAAAAGTCTATTAACTTTTAAGTCCTGTTACTTGAACTTTGTTTGAGATTATACTCTCCACTTGTGTTCATACTTCATAGTAATAATGGCCAAGCCATATATATAAGCTAGACTTTTGGCGATGCAAGGATGGAAGATTTCAAAAGTTAATAGTTTTATCTTCTACACAAAAGGGACAATGCAGAAAGAAATTTAATTCTACATTTGATCTATGTTATAAACATTTCTATTTTAATTCTTTATCAATAAAGTTAAATCTTTACACATTGTCTTGAAAAGTAAAATTATTGAACAATTCTTTTATTAAAAATAAAATTACATTCTCATACTCTACGAAAAGTGTTCTATTGAACCTTCTGAAACAAATTTTTAACCGTATAATGGAAATTGGAAGGTGTTAAGAAAATTAAATGTGTTTCTTTAAAAACAAACTGAAAAAGTGTTGGGACACTTTACAATTTTATTTTGAGGATTTGAGATTAAAATGAATGAAAATGATAAAAAAGAGGAGGAATTGAAAATTATNGAAAAGTGTTCTATACTTCTATTGAACCAACTGAAACAAATTTTTACCGTATAATGGAAATTGGTAGGTGTTAAGAAAATTAAGTGTGATTCTTTTAAAAAAAAAACTAAAAAGGAAAAGATTATTTTAAAATTTATTTTTATAAACCAACACATGTAATCATGTATTATCTCTCCACCTCCCATTATTGGAAGGACATTAATTATTTGTTCATGGCCCGAATAAGATTAGTTTTCATATTCGGAATTGGGCTTCTGATGGGCCGGGCCTATATAGTCCAGCTGAGCATTATAAGTTGCAAAAAAAAAATTATTTTTTGCGTGACAGTTTTTCGACTCCATGGCTTCTGAGAAAGAAGCTGCTCTTGCAGCCGCTCCTTCTGATGCTCCTACCATGTAAGCTTACCTTTCTCCCTTCTTCTTTTTTACCTTTATTTTTCCTTTGTCCTTGTTTGTTTTTCCATTTTCTTTTTACAATCCGATTTCGCATCTCCAGTCATCATTCCTTCATTTGCCTGAATATGTCGTTTTGTTTTTTAGATGATAATGAGCATCGTTTTGCTTGTGCTATTCAAATATATGCTCGAAGTAATTCCTTCCAATTTGAAGCTGGTTGGTTCCTTGTTTACTTTCGTTTTTGCATTTGCGTGGATTTAATTTGTGTACCCGATAAAAATGGATATGTTATATACACCCGCAATCCCACATTTACTTTTTAGAAAACGAGAGGTTCTGCCTGTTTGTGCTGGAAGCTGGATTTCAAAAGAAATATTTACTTCGAAAATGTCTGAGTACTCTGGAGTACTATTTAATGTCACTTCACTTCTGTATTCTATACTTCGCAGATTTGACAAGATTATCAAAAAGGAAATTCCTTCTACTATAGTGTATGAGGATGACAAGGTACTTCCAGATGTTTTATGTTATCCTCCACTTTTGTACCTATTATTTTACTCTTAATTTCTTTTGGGAGGGGCTGAAGGGGAGTTTTGTTGGGCTTGGATAGCTTGTACTTAAATCTAGAGTATGCATTTCAATATAATATATAAAGAGATGATAACCTCGTTTGTTGTTTTTGATGTCTTGTTAACGCCCTCCTTACTCTCTAGACTGACTAATCGTGTAAAGGTCTATAATGATCAAATGAGTCTTTGATGCTTAAACTTTAAATAAATTAGTTGTTGTGATGTGTGCTATGTATACATTGGTTACTCTCAGAAGATACTGGCTCCTGGATTGTAATACAATCCCAATTTTTCTGATTAGCTGACAATGTGACATTTTAGTTTTTGGTCTCTAGTGCAGCTTAACTATACAAATATTTCCAACTCTGGATGATCGTGATACTCTTTTAGTCTTTATTAGATTGGGTTTTCTCTGCACATTCTGCAATTGCCCTTTGGATTATTTTTTTTTTACATAAATAAAGCTAAGTCATTGAACAGTCATAAAATTGTCATCATGGTTTTGCAGTTGGCCATTCTTCTGATCATGTTGAACTGGTTGTTTTGATGATGTGTTATTGCAATTTATTATTCTATTTTATTTTGTCGTTTTACAGGTCCTTGCCTTTAGGGACATTTCCCCTCAAGCTCCAGTACACATTCTAATCATTCCAAAAGTGAGAGATGGGTTAACCGGTCTGTCCAAGGTATGTATGTCAATTCATTCTTTTCTAATATGTGATGAAAATTTAATAGAGGATCTACTAATTAAGAAATTTTACTATAGTAGAGTAGAGGACCTGTCAGCATGCTTATTCTCACAAATTACAAGTGTTGTATGACTGAATAGTCTTGGTTTGCTAGGTTTTGGTTCTGCCTGTTGTCATGTAGTTATGATATGAATGCATGCTTTTGGACCCCCATCAAATCTGAATGGATCTAGGATGCCAGACTTAGTCCACAAAATCTGGTCACATTTGGTTCTGCAAAACAACACCTATCATCTACCGTACAGCACTTTAGCATGGAATAATTTCTGTTTTTGGATTCTTTTTCTAATGGTCTTGTTCTCCAGGCTGAGGAGAGGCACTTTGAGATTCTTGGCCGGCTTCTATACACTGCCAAGCTGGTTGCAAAGCAAGAAGGGCTTGACGATGGCTTCAGAATCGTGATCAATGATGGGCCAAAAGGATGTAAGTGTCCTTCTTCATCCCAATATTTACATTTTGACCACTCATCTTTTATTTTCAGATTCTTGAGCTTGTTCTCCGAAGACACAGACATTTCCTTTTGGATAAAAGTGTAAATATCTCTTTCTTTTTGAGCTCTAATGCAAACACTAAATAACCCCTCAACTTTCATCCTTATTCAAAGCCTTGTGTCCATTTTCTGAAACCCATTGAACGTTTCAAATTTTGTAATTTGCCAAGTGGTATACTGCCATTTGTCTAAAAGCGACAAATGATAGAATTTGAGGTAGCATATCTTTTACAGAGTTAAAGGGAAAGTGGATAGAAGTATTTAAATTTTGGATGGTGATAGTAAAGAGGGTGTTTTCCAGTTTTCAAACTTGAGGTAAGTGTTTAAAATGACTTAAGTTGAAGGGGATGATGTTACTTTTTTTCATGTTCCTTTTATATGCATAATTTCCAAATTGCGTTGAATTTTGTTTTTGGCAGGCCAATCAGTTTACCACATTCATGTGCACCTCCTTGGGGGAAGACAGATGAACTGGCCCGCAGGCTAAAGAAGTGGAGAATGATTCACTGAGCCATGGTGCTGTCAAGATTTCTCTGGCAGTGATAATACTCTTAGTCATCTTGTTAATCACTTAATCTTAAGTAATAATGGATTCAAGTAACTGATGTGTAGAAACATGTTGCATTAAAAGTGACTATGAGTCTTTGGGCACTTTATAATGATGGGTATACCTTAAGATCTATATTCCCGACGTGATGAATTACTTTTTTGAACTTAAAATATCTCATGTCATCAATAATCTAACCTTGAAAATATGTAAATATAAAATACATTGTCATGAGCTTATCCATATAGTTTAGGGTTTTTGCTATGAAAAGTACCATAGCTTAAGCTACGCAATTTTTGTCTTTGATTTTGGCACGAATTTCAAAATGATTGATTAAAATTAAAACAAAAAGAAAAATAAAAAATGAGAGAGGAGAGAGAGTGAAACAAAAATTACATAACTTTTCATAGTATATAGTTAATCCCACTTAGCCAAAAAAAACTTTGATTGTTGTATAATATCTTATGTTAACACAGAACAGCAAGACTTAGACATAACTCATAAGTATAGTACAAAAAAGTAGATCAGACCACGTGGTTCGACCGGTGACCCGGTGAACCGGACACCAGACCGGTCCGGAATAAGCAAAGTATCGTTCTGCATTTGACCCGGCCAGTCACTGGTTCAATCGACGGTTGAATCGTCGGAATGGTGAATCGTGAATCGGTTTGACTCGACAAGTTTTGCAAAAATTACATATTGATCCCAAAAAATTTTCAAAAAATTATAAATTGGTCCCTGGATACATATTATCTAGGGACTAAAATGAAAATTTTTTAAAAAAAGTTGGGGTCAATATGTAATTTTTACAAAATTTGTTATGGTTAAAATTGCAAAATAACTCCAAAGGGTACCAAAGTGTTTAATTTTTACTTTATATTTAAATTATTATAAGATATTAATGTGTATTTGATGAATACGTATATTTAAAAATGTATTTTTTAAGTAAACCGGCTCAACCGGTTGAACCAGTGACCCAACGGTTGAACCATTGAACCAGTGACCCGAGCCTTCCACCGGGTCAATGACCGGTCCAGTTTTTTGCACTATGCTCATAAGGCTCATATGATTGTTGGGCATACTCGAAGCAATTTCTAAATCCTCTGGCAAATTTTACCATCCTTTCTTTCTTTAAACCCTTAAAGGGTAAAATACAGTTTGGTACCCTGTGGTTAGGGGCAGTTCCACTTTGGTACTCTGAAAGAAAATTTTTTGCATTTTGGTGCCCTGTAGTTTGCTTCGTTAGCAAATTGGTCCCCTGTACTTTATTTCCGTTTGCATTTGACGGAAAACAGGCACGTGAGAGGCACGTGGGTGGTTTAAATACCAAAATCCTACGTGGGTGGTTTAAATACCAAAATCCTTCCATTTTCGCGGTTTGAAACCCTAAACTCGCTGCAAATTTCCAAATTCTCTCATCTGAAAGCAAAAGAACGAAAAATTACTACCAAATGATGTCAAATCTCTCATCTGTCTCTTCTACAAATTCTTCACTCTACTCTTCATTTCACTCATCCTTTCTTTTATAGAACCTTTTGAAATTTTTCACCCCGCACTTTTTCACTTGCAATCTCTGAATCTGAAAAAGAAAAAAGAACAGAAAAAAAAAGAAATAAAAGAGTAGTAGCCAATGTTTTTACTCTCAGCCAAATCCCAAGCTTCTTCTTCTCCCAACCCTTTTGGAATCCCTTAAAGCTTCTCCCAACGTGATTGTATTTAGTTCTTTGATGGACTGAAGACTTGTCTGTTTTGATCCCATCTCTTCATGGATTTTTAGACCGCTTCCTCTGCAGGAACCCGTGAATTAGCACTTTTTTGCTGATTTATTTATTAGTTCATCTTATTTTTCTTTTCTTAGCGAAATGTGAAAATTGGGCAGATCAATTCCTTTTTTAACTAGTAGCATTGATGATTTTGCCACACAATTACTGAGATAGTTGGGGGTATATGAAATTCGTGGGTATCAATAGCGTCTCCTCTAAAATTTCCAAATTCGCCATTTGAAAGTAAATCTCGAAGGAGCTTCATTGCATAAACTACCGTATAATACCTGCACAATTTTTGTCACGCTTTCTGGGTTCTACTGCTTTCCTCTTTATATAAATACTTCCAGAAGGAATAGGGGAAGTTCAAGTAAGAGAATTTGAGAGAATTTGGGAAATTTGCAGCGAGATTAGGGTTTCAAATGGCGAAAATGGAAACATTTTAGTATTTAAACCAGACACGTGCCTCTGACGTGCTTGTTTTCCGTGAAATGTAGACGGAAATAAAGCACAGGATACAAGGTACCAAAATGCAAAAATTTTTCTTTCAAGGTACTAAAGTGGAACCGCCCCTAACCACATGGTACCAAACTGCATTTTATCCTTCTTTAAATTTTATCCTTCTTTAAATATATAAGGAAAGGGAGACCGATTGCAACGTCCAAAATTGAATAAGGTTCATATGCAAACTTATCTATATATGTTTTCAATGCAAGTCTCATAAAGTTTGAACCATTATTCTTACATAAATAAGCAAAATACAATTGTAAAGACATAAATCTAAAACAATTTGAAGCGGGATTATGCAGCACTATGATAGGTTGCATTCTTGTCAAGTTTTGTGGTGATATCGAGGTCCATACTCTTCCCATGCAGAAAATGTGAGTACCATTTAGCAGATAGTCTAGGATACCTCTTCAAATCAGGATCATCCAAGTCTACATAATATAGGCCATATGTGCCTGTATACCCACCCAATAATTCGAGCAAATCCATCAAGGACCATACAAAATAGCCTCTCACATTTGATCCATTCCTTTCAATGTGTCAAGAATGAAGACAAGGAAAGGGAAAATCTGTTAGTAACTGAGATAGGTTCATTAGGAGTTAAGTGGAGAACAAGGTCACGTTTACCTCAGTGCATCAAGAACGCTCTTAATGTAGGCATGCAAGTACTTGACCCTTGGCCAGTCATCCAATGATGAATTTCGTGGTGTTAGTTGACCTGTCAAATCCCATGACTTATCATTACGCTGCTACATAATGGAAGGCTAATTTTGTTGAGGGAGACATAGAGACAGAGGCAAACCATTTTCATGGATGTATACAGGAATGTTACTGTAAGAATTCTTCACATACTCCAGCACGTTTTTCAATCCCCAGGGTCTAATTGGAATCTGATTCCATCACCTAGTTAGTCGAAAAAGACTGAAACTCCGCCATTAAAACAACAAAAGGGGATGACACCTTGTTTTAATTCTTACCTCATCTGTAAATGATGTACCATTCACAATACCTGCAACAACATCAGAATACGTACTTAGTTGTCTTGGTTAATGCATATTTGGATGAAGGAGGCTTTGATCTACAATTTTAGACACAGATTTTTTAGGTTTGATTCCATAAAAGACCAAATAATTGATCTTCACAAAGCTCAAAATAGTAGTTGGGTTATGTAGTATAATGTCTGGTATAGCCATATAGCCAGGAAAAAGCTTACAACAATGTACCTACTACTTCAAAAGCCAGATCAGTCATAATCTGTCCGATCACCATTTGAACCATATTCCTATGATAACTTTTCGCATAACCCGTGTAGTAAAAATTTATTCCGAGGAAGTCAATTGAGCCCTTTACTAGTTTTGATTCAGCTTTGGTGAAGGAAGGAAGTCTCGACCCAACATTCTTTTTCATTATTTCAGGGTAGTCTCCATGCATGATGGGATTCAGAAACCTGCAACATCATTCACATCACAATTCACAAGCCATACCATGATTAATCACACAAGACGTATTAAGAGAGAGTAACCATTTTTGCAAATTACTGCACTTCACTTACCAACCGAAGTTGAAGATTAGTGCCCTTCGAGTAGCACCGAAATCTTCAGTAGTATTTAATAGAGGAGAAACACCAAAGGCAAACAAGTTAATCCCAATAAATCCATGCTGCTTCTCCTGCATTCAACATTTAATCATGACTCTACAAATTTAGAAAGAGTGAAGAAGCTGAACGCGTTATATATATATATATATATATATCAATACCTGATACTTTTGCCTATATAATGTAGCAGCAGATGCATGGGCTAACAATAGATGATGGGCTGCTTTATATGGCTCAGTTGAGGAATTTCCCCTGGAGCAGTTAAATATAGAGGAAGGAGTACATCGCAGAGGTGGAGTGAATCCCCAATCATAACCAGACGCCACAAATATATTTGGTTCGTTCATTGTAATCCAATGTTTAACTCTATCACCAAATTCTCTGAAGCACACTTCTGCATATGCTTTAAAGTCTTTCCTGCAGATCGAGCAGCATATATATATATATATATATACACACATGTATAGAACATTCCATTTTGTGCAACTTGCTAGATAGCTAGTAAGCACTAGATGCCTTACACTACTCTTCGATTAAGCCATCCTTCATACTCATCCTCAAGTGCTTGTGGTAGATCACTGTGATGCAATGTAACATGTGGTTCGATATCTATTAAAAAAAAAAACAGTAATTTATTAATCATCACAAGTCTATAACTATTTGTGGTTGGAATAATTTGTGTCAGGAGTTTTATATTTGGTTTTGTAAAAGTACTTTTTGTGCTTAGAAGTTAAGGCCATTCTCAGTTTTTTTGCCCAATTTTTTTTGTCAATATTTGGAATATTTTAATTTGTCAATCACATAATTATACTATCTCAATATTTGATTTAAATTCATTATTCAATTTCACAAAAATCAGCATTCAGCACAATCAAAAGTTGCGATGTTATATAATTTGTAATTTCTCTGAAAAATGTATGCTGATTTGTATACTTGAACCATAAAATTAGGTCATATATATATTAAAACAATTTGACCACATAATTAAAATAAAATAGAATTCATTTCACTAGTTTGAATATCATCGAAAACATGAAATTGATCATTTTAGTAAACAGTTAACAGGAAAAAAAAAAATCAAACACAGAACTAAATGTAACCTGAAACTTGTAAGTTGTAACAAATAATTACCATAGCTTATCAATTCATTGATGAGGCTGTTGTAATACTCCAGTCCCTTAGGGTTGACGGGTCCTCTTCCATCTGAACATAAAGACGAGAGAGTGATGAAATTAACTGAGAAGTAGAAGAATGAATGAATGAATTTGATGAATGTAAATTTAGAAGCAAGAATTTGGTTAGAGTGATTGTAATAACTTGGAATAAGCCTCGACCAGGATATGGAAAATCTATAGGCATTTAGGCCCATATTGCTCATCATTTCCACATCTTCCTGCATCAAAACAATGATCTCTGGTCATTCACCCAAACAGAACAGAACCAGTGGTGATAAAATTGCATACATAGTCAGTCAGTCCACAATATAATTACCTTATATCTGTGATATTGGTCGCATGCTATGTTTCCATATCCTCCGGTTGAGTTAGCTGCAATGTTTATTTAATATAACCAAATAATTAAATCTTGCGATGTGGTGGGATGGATAACCGAGAAATCTGTACAATAATGTTAGAATTAATCAAAGTGAAGAGTGTACTAGCTTGGGCATAAGTGTCAAATATGCTGGGCGTTCTTCCATCTTCATCTGCTGCGCCTTCAACCTTTAGCATGTTAATTATGAGAAGAGAATTAGAAGAAATTAATAATTAAGAATGAATTAATAGAAGAAATAATCAAAGTAAACCTGAAAAGCAGAGGTTGAAGCACCGAAAAGGAAGTGAGGAGGGAAGTCATTTCTGGTATATGTATCGTTACTGATACTACCATCAACGGCAGCCATTAATAACGCTACAGCCAACAGTGTTAGAACCTTCAACATCATTTGTTGACGATTCTTGTAATTCCTCTTCGAGTTCTTTCCTTCCATCTGCTAATAACTAGTGTTTTCAATATTAATTGATCTTGGCTTGGCTTCCATATGCATGTCAAAATCAGGGGTTTCTTTTTTGGAAAATGGAATCTGAGAGAGATGAAGGCAAAAAGCCGAAAGAGAAGCTTGTGGAAGACAAATACGCTTCTTACATAAGAATCTAGTCACGTATTTACATTTTTTAATGATTATAAATTATTTGTTCTCATGATTGATTTATTATAAAAAATATTAATAATTATGTAACCATAGGAGTCTGACTTACTAATTTCTTCAGCTGTGACTTGTCAATGTTGTCATTAACCATAAATTGAATCACTAGAAAAAAAAGAAACCATAAATGGAATCAAAAGAAAAAAAAAAGGAAACTTAAGTTTCTTATATATTTGTATAAATATTTGACACGTGACAAAAATTTTATGCATGATCAATAATGATAAAGAGAAAATATATAAAGAATTTTATCTAAATTTTTTTTAAAAAATAATTATATAAATATTATTGATGAATTTTATAAAATATGATGCATACCATGGGTATGAATTTTATAAAATATTTTGTTTTAGCCTTTAGAATGGGTGAATCGTGGATCACAAGAAAAAAAAACACAAAATGAAATATGATGCATAGCATGGGCCAAGTGCATCCACCATTGACCCAATATTCTAAAGGCTCGAAAGGCTTAAGCCCATATTATCACTTGGCTCGAATCACCCATTCTGATTTTTGAAGGGGAAGTACCTTGTCATCTTGATGGGCCCATGTTATTTCTTATTGGTTGTAAGATACTTTATGTGTGTGAGGTCTTCTCTTCTCTTCATTTGTTGGCTTCAAAATCTGAATTGTATTGTCTCTAGTAGGGGTGTTCATTGGTTTGGGCTAACCCGCCAACTCGCTAAAACCANAAATTGTGAAGGACCAAATTAAAGAAAAAAATTTATGAGAGACCAAATTTTTTATAAAATAAATATATAAAAAATTAAAAAAACTAGTATGGGTCAACCCGCCAACCCAACCCAAACCAACCCGCCACTGTTTGGTTTGGGTTGACTCAATTATTTTCTTTAGCCCAACCCAACCCAACCCGCCAAATAAATTAATGAGTCCGAACCAACCCGCCCTAAACCCAACCCAACTCAGCCCGTGAACACCCCTAGTCTCTAGTCTACTGTCTAGTGTGTACTATGTGGACTCTGGCTGCCTGTGTATTTGTAATTTGTGAATAGTGGAGAAACATTATTATGTTTATGTCTATATATATATCTATAAACAACACAGATATATGATATATCATAAATGGATGACAATACCTCTTACCAAATACGACACTGATTTGATTTTTAACCTATAATCCGCTTCTCTTGTATCCTCTTTCATTTTGACCCACACGTACTTTCTGTTTCAAACATTTATGGGCCATATACCATTCAACGCTAACAATTAGTTGCAGCTACTTTAATTTTTATTGCCTATAATAGTTTTAATTATTCTGGTTGTGAATTATCTCTATTCGAATAAGAATTCATTTTTATTTCGATAAATGAAAAATTTGTCTTCGCATAAAGATGCATGTTCCCATGCTCAATGGTGCTTTTGTTTTGCCTTCCTTACCCTTTACTATGCCATTCATTTTTTCTCTCCGAGAGTCAATGTTGGATTGTGTGAGCTAAATATTCACATAGAAGGGAGTTCAATTGGGTTATGAGTTGACATATTGGAATATAAATTATTTTAATTAAGTCCCACATCGGATAGTTAGTAAATAGGAGATCTCTCATTCTCTTATAAATAGGAGTATTTCCCCATCATTCGAGTGACTCAATTCATGGGTTGGAGAGGATGCTCTCAAATTGAGAGAACTCACACAGTTATATTTTCTTATCTCTCTAAGAAATTTTCTTCCCCGATCAGTCGTGAAAATATGGCTCTACCTCTAGTAGGTAGAAATCCTTCGATCTATGTGTTTTTTTTTTTTTTGTAATATTTAAATATTGAATAAGAAAAGAGACAAAAGTAACAAAACAAAAAAAAACTGAATGTCACATATATCAAAAGTGCCATTTGAGGTTAAGCTTGGTATTTTATGAGTTGTATATGAACATCACATATATGGAGCGTTTATTTCTATGTTTAATTATCCGTACGAGAACTTTCGGACGTGAACAAAATAATTAAATGTTATCACTTCGCTCGAATCAATTAGAAGTATAAAAAATCAGATCTTAACGAAATGATAATGAGATCCACGTTGGATAGTTCAGCTGTATTAGGATTTAGGTCAACTAGAGTCTTGTCTCGAGCAGTCGAGCTTGTTCATTCTTTCTTATCTTTGATTTTTATGAATCTTATATATGATTGAAGTGCAATCGTTTGTGGCCCAAAAAAAAAA